>VYYJ01000235.1:0-78809 GCA_021029165.1 Cyphoderus albinus
CTTCGAGATGTATGGAAAGACAAGATTGAATTTCAAATTACAAAAAGCAAAAAATTCGTCAAGTTCCACAATAAAAAATACTGATGCTGACGTGGAACCATTTTGTAATGTGATGTAAGTTATGTACATATTTAAAATGTTACTCATTCAGGTAGAAACGTAGAAGAGACGAGGTCAGGAGTCAGGATGGAACATTGAATAGAGTGATGATATTCGCAAGAATAATAAATTCATTTAAAATATTTAGTTTAGGTTAGGTTTGCACGGTACGATACTACGATACAGAAGATTTGGCTATATAATTTTATATCAAGTATCAACATCACTTTACAATGCATAAAATAGAAATATCGACATCGGTATACAGGTGTAATAAATACGATTCACGGTACGAGGTACAGGTAACAAACGAAAAGGTTCCAATAAATACTTTTTCACAGGTAAATGCAATTTTATCATAAATTTAAAAAGTTTGAGTAAGTTCATTGAGAGGGAAAGTCTATACAGAGTAAAAGGTTACTTGATACTCCTCATCAAGATTTAAAGTTTGCAAATTGATGGGATAGCGTTTCTCGAGATCCACCGCATCTCCAAACATCAACGAAGATGAGGACTCAACATTCAAATCCAAATCTGCATACGTGGGCGGTACTAGTTGCAGGCAGCAATGAAAAAAAATATATACAATAAAAAAGGACTGAATTAGACTTTTTACATTCTCAGCATAAATAAATTAAGGTAGAAAATGTTGAACACGACAGTCAATAGAATTCATTCAGTCGGTTGAAGAGTGCGAGCGAGAAGAGGGCAGAGAAGGGGCAAAAAGAAAGTGTGGGTAGAGAAAGTGTGCTATTAGTAAATAAGTGCTACTCTAGTATCACTTCAGGTTAATCTGCAGTGCACTAAGCTGAAATCTACTTAATATAATAAAATATTCTAGTCTACAATTCTATTCTAGGCAAAGCGAAATCTAGTGGATGCTCCTCCGCTTACAAGTTTCTGTCGAAGGGATGCGAGAAGAAAGTTGCGAATACGAAGGAGGCAAAGCCAACGCAGTTTGAGTGGAAAGAAGGGAATTAATCGAATCTGCAGATCGCGGAGTTGGCGGAGTTTCCTCCGATGCTCCAGTCTCAGCGTCCAAGCTGTTGGTTGCGTGATAATGCTGGTATTGGGGAGCAGACCTTTCGTGTTCGTCTTGGGGGACAGGATGCAGATGGAACTGACCACTCGCACGCTCTTCCTCAGTATCATTCCCGTCGTCGTCGGGCTCATCAATCGAGAGGTTCAGGTTGGCTGGTACACTGTATGCAATCGGAGTCGAGTAGATTGATCGCTGCGAGTGGAGCGACGATTCCGAGCCAGATCTGTACAGCTCTGATTGGATTTCAGGGAGATTCTCGGCCTGCTTGAAGGGATCGCGTGTGGTGCCCAAGATAATGTTTGCCTGTCCCGAAATTATGATTTCCTCCAGGCTTTTTACCTGAAACTGAAAATAAACATTTACTCACGATCAGCTTAGTAGGAGGCAGGCAAGTTTCACAAGTAAATGTCAAGTGAAACGATAAGCGTTCCACGCACGCAAACAGAGGAAAGAATCTCACGGCTCGCTCACTTAGAGCATATTACATTAAGTTAAGAATAGCTCTTGGAGCCGCTTACATCTTACTTTCTTACCTCTACCACGTAGTTGACGCTGTACATACAGACCGAGTTGCAGGCATAAGTGGGAGCTTGACTGCCCGCAACACGCAGCTTGCCCACCCATTGAGTTTCTGGCTTTGGCTCTTCACACTCATCTTTCTCCTGACTTTCCACCGATGTCGAGATCTTCACGACGGAGGCGAGGTTGGTATTCGCCTGATACTTGACATGTTGAAGGAGGTTCGCTGACAGGTGAAGAGGGATACATTTTGGATTTTTTATTAGTACCGAGAAAGGAATGTCGTCATGTTGAAGGAAGCCCATGCTCATGACGGTAAAGGTCGCTTTGACCAATTTCTTCTGACTGAAATACGATTTGCGATAATACTGCTCAATGACGACAGGCTTTGAAGCCTCCTCGATATCGTACAAATTGTAGTGACCCTCACACTTCATACTTTTCTCTGCCAACTTCACGTAGGTTGCCGAGCTGTGGGAAATCATGTATACGACAAGCCTGTAATCCAGAGTCCCATGAGAATTTTGAAAAGGTGCCGGAAGGCGAGGATCACAGGGGATTTGCAGCTGGAATGGATAATGCCACACTCCAGAATTGATGCTATGCCCTGATGAAAAACAAGCATTGCTCATCATATCATAGATTGACCTTAATCAAATCAACTTTGCGAGCAAAGCTTTTCCGCTTCGCTTCGTTCCGGTGGACCTGTGCTACTTTTCAATTTTCACTCTGTTCCGCTTCAGTCTCATTTCTCATGTGTAATGCACAATGTAAACCTACTACTGCGTATGAAAAGCTAAAAATATTTTCATGTCTACATAATAATATGAAAAAATAAAGGAAAAAAGTTACCTCCGAACTCGGGTGGAGTGATGGGAATTATTTCACATTTGATTGGAGATTCCAAGTGTCCAAAGGTGTTCACCTTGGTGTTCTCCAAAATACAGGCTTTTCCTATGTGCACGGTCGTCCGCTCATTATGCTTCGTGGAATAGTTTAACGAGCACAATGCTTCCAGCTGGATTATAATTCCTATGAAAAATTGACAACGCAAAAATGAGCTTCTTTTTATAGAGTTTGTACCTGTTTCCGGATTTCTATAAAAAACAATTCTACCTACGTATGCAATGTTACTCGACGTAGAGTGAAAGCAAGGATGAATCTATGAAATTTTAATTACCATCGTGCTCAATGGGGAACTTAGTGTCAATCACAAGATGACCTTTGATTTTTGAGTAGGGCTCAACAACTTCACTCTCCACTGTAATGTCCGTCTTTAAGTCGACTCCGAAGTACTCGGTTCTATCTTTCCATGCATAGTCTCTACGGACCGTAGACAGAGCGTCGGGAAAGCGAAACTGTCGAATCGCTGATGCTGAGGATGACCCCAACCACGCAGATGACAAGGACATTCTTCTGTGTGCGCTCACAGGACATGAAGCTCCCACACTGAACATCGCATGCAAATCTCTACCACTTTTTTAATTAATCACTACAATTATTATTGTTTGCTCTGCTAATATTGACACAATTTGACCCTCTTTCTCCATTGCCAACTGCAAAGTTGTAGCAGCGGAAACTAGACTTTAAAAATAAGTAATTTACGTAGTAGCGTAATAATTAGGTAATTGAGTGTGCAGTAACGAGGAGTCGTTGGTCTTGGTCACCGTTAAAATGCTATAGTCGTTATGACTGGAAGTGATTACAGAGAAGAGTGAGAAGAATGCGCTGCTGACAAGTTTGTTCCCGAACATTGTCTCTGCGTAAGGTTGTGTCATGATAATGATCCGAGGGCGAATGAGATGAGGAAGAAAAATGATGTGGTCTTATAGTGGAGTGGTTTTCTTGAAGAGAGCAATGCTTTTATATCGCACGCTGGTTCGTGCTTCTGCTGCTGTCGCACAAGGTGAAGTTTGTGAAGATGAGCGTCATGATGATGGTGCTACGATTATGATGACTGACTACCATGACTATGACTATTATTAGAAGTGTTGCTGAGAATGTATGTCGGCATTGTGAAATTCTGGTAATTGGCACCGACGCCACTACATTGTACAATAACGCTCTATTCTTTCTATTCTGTAAAGTCCTCGAGTTAGTTGGAAGCAGAAACAAAAAAGAAACTAATTATGTAGATCCACCAGGCTGAATTTGTGAGTTGTAGCAATTTCCTTGAGAGATATTATTATTTTATTGTTGTGGTGTGCTAAAGTTGCTGTATTTTGTTATCTAAGTGGTGACCAGGGCTAGCCACTTGATGTGACGTGACTACGATGCTTGTCGCTGTGGCTTTGCTTTCACTAAGCTGAGCTGAACTGAGGGGAACGAGAGATAGTTTAGTGGAGATGTGAAGAGTGGCGAGAGAAAGTTGTTTAATCCGCAACTACCTTGAAAAATGAATGATAACAAAGCTGGAAAACATCCTGCTTTTTATCCTCTTTGACTCTGCCGTGAAAGTATCACATTTAGAAAAAAGCGACCAAAGTGCTTCTGACGACGATCATGGTTTTGCAATGCATTAAATAGAGAGGATTCGAGCAGGCCAAGCAGTGAGTGAGTGGACGAAGAGCAGGACGCAGCAGAGTGTGGAGAAAGAGTCACAGGTGGGAATGCGAAAATCAATACTTTCAGCGCTTCTCACTCTTCTGCTCTGACTTACAAACAAGCAAAAGATAGAAAAGAGATGAGAAAGAGATGCTCGAAGCTGAACAGCAGGCCGGAGCTTGAAGAGAGGGAATTGGAGAGAAATGCGACTCTCTTGTTCGCAATCCCTGTTTCTCCATCAAAAATGTGTAGTCTCTCTGTTTTTTCTTCTCTTTCTGTTCCGTTCTGACTCTCACTGAAAAACCAGAGGAAGGAACAAAAAGGCTAGTTTTTTTCCGTCCTTGCTTTTACAAACTTTTTCCACTTGTGCGTTTCCTCGGTTCATACAAGCTATACATTACATCACAATACAATATTGTATTTGCACTGTAATACAATAGAATGTGCCCTGCGCTTTTGTATTTGTAAAATAAAATGTATTTCTATTATTTACATCCTTATGTGCCAGCCGTAGGGCCGTATAATATGAAATAAAAGAAAAGAAGAAAACTCCCACAGTGAGTGAACGAAATTGCTGAAACTCGTCTAATAAAGTGAAGTGAAGACGGAATGGAAAAGAAAAATGGAATAAAATGAAAAAAAGACGTATTGTGGAGAGCGCGGTGAATTTTTTATGATTTACGTAGCACCGCGAGTAATGATGCAAAAGCAAAGCTTGTGACGAATTATTTAAACAAGATGAAGTTGAAGCCTCATAGAAGCTATGCCAAAGGAAAAGCAGTAAAGTGAAAAGCAAATTTGTACCTGACCTGCGTAGATACATACATACATTACATTATGCTCTATGTTATGACTACTCCATCACTCACTCACAATTTGCGAGTCACAAGTCGCTATCTAGCCAACTCAGGTCAAAAACAAGCTTCGTCTGCAACTGTTTGAGTTATAATTTCATTCGTACCTCCGAACATTTTCCTTCATTTCGAAACAATGTTCCCATATTTTCCCAGACATCCATCCATCTGCTATTCGGATTTTTTTTGTCAAAATTTACCATTCGCCAACAGAATGTCTGCCACGTATGTAACAAAGCAGAAGAGGATGTCGCAAGGAAAGGAAAAGGAACGAAATGGGGATAGATTGAAAAGAAGGCGTCTGTGTAGTAATTGTTTATTTATACAGCTCGAGTTAATTTAATGAGTGGCTCAGAGAAAGGGAAGAGAGGAAATCACAGGAAGCAGATATAAAATAGCAGATTGCTCAATACTGTATGTTGTAGTTTAGTCGAGTTGCTCATAAAACAACCCGAACCCAAAAGACACAGAATGTAATTTGTCGCTGATCCTTCACTGCCACTGCCATGATACCATGCCAAGATGAATGGAACGGAGAATATTTTTTATCCATAACCTCTACAAGGTTTCAATTACCCTGCCTTTACCCCACAGTTACATACAGGTTAGCAGAGAAGGAAAGATAAACACGAAACTCGAATTAGTTATTACTGTATCTATGTGTGTGTGTGTCGACGCTGTATGCGTATTCGCTTTTAGAATGGGCTAAGATTACTTTCCACGATTTGCGATACTGCTCTCCATTCACTTAATACGGTTTATTGTGTTTCGTCGTCGTCTATTTTTCCCGTCTTTCTTCGCAATCTATGTATCTTGAGGCGTTCAATGAAATTCTGCCTTCTGAAAAGAAACAGCCTCCAGAAACAGTCTTTAGTCTGTAGAAAGGAAAAGAAAACGCTCCGCCGCTTTCTTGTTTGACATTCCATTTTCTCTCCGCATGTTTCCTTCCTTCCTGACTTGCCCTGCCTTCATCAAACTTACAAACACAAAAGAGAATCTTCTTGCTTGCAATAAGTAATTATGCATGCAGCGCTGGAATTCCTTACATACCATCTTCAGAGGATTCCTTTCATTTCATTTCATCTCACGAAGAAGGAAGCTTTCTCAGGTTAAGTATGCATACATAAGCTTAATTCCATTTTCTCTGAAGAAAAAATTGATACAAGAGTGAAAATGCTCCCGTTCCCTTTACACAATCTGCAGTCAGTCAGAGGAAAAGCGCAGGGGACTTACTGAGACTTCGAACCCTGCTTCATACGTACTTATATGATATTGCCTCATTTCCGTCGCATTCCTCTCCACCAAGATGTTAATGGTTAAGTCTCCCATTTTAAATAAGAAATTGAAGTACTAAAAATAGATAAAATTATTGATTCCGCCTTGCCAAGTAACGTGAGTATCTGTAAGTAGTCTGGTAGATGGGACAGAGTTGGTTAGAAGTGAAGAGGCAAGACAAACAAAATTGTCCTTTCTGCATACTCGATGAATGAATGAGCGAGAAGAGTGGAAAAGTGAGGTTGGTGAAAGTAGGGGAAAGCAAGGGTAAGGAAAAGTAATCCTTAAAATAGCTATAAAATAAACCTCCTTTGTGTAATTTTATAATGTCGCAATAAACGCTCGAGGGAAAGGATCGTGTGGATGGAAGGAAGGATAGATGATTTATGGATTAATTTCTCTGCCATTTCGAAAGCCGAAATCCATTTTCTGCAATATAGATAAATGGCCTTGAGGCTCGTGTAAGACAGGGTGACATGATCCATTTCACACGCCACCAGACAGTCTCCTCTTACACTTTTTTCACATTAAGCTCTTTACTTTAACGTGCTGTAATGTAGTAATGTAATAGATCAAAGCTAAAGCTGCCTGGCAAGTGGCACAGGGAACACGCAAAAACCTATTTATGACATACAACACAACACAACACCACCACTCCACTCCATTATATCATTAAACTAAAATACCTGCCTGACACCAGAAACGTGTGCAGATGAGATTCCTGTGTGAGCAAGGATGATGATGATGTTTGAATATAAATAAAGATGAAGTGAAAAATATGCACTCTCTTTGTCTTTCACTCACTTGCCATGCCATGATAGGATATGATGATATTCCCCGAGCAGCATCTCATTTTAGCAGCAGCATCAACTCATCATCGTCATTATCATTGACGACACGACACACGAAAATAGGATAAGATTTACTTTCTGCTTTTCCAGTAAACTACTTTCATACATTCAACTTTTGTTGTAGTAAGCAGAGTACTTTGTTTAATGAAGCTAAGCAAGCAAGCAGAACTAAGTGAATTATCTGGTTAAATGAGTTCAGCAACTTATACCTTTTATTTTCTCTATTTATCTATCCTCTTCTATTCTATCACGCTTTATTTATTTATTCTAGTTATGCGCTATTTTGGCCTTGCCATGCCTTACATAAGACAAGAATTAAGCACCATCTGCTTTTAGTTTGTTGCTTATTCAGCGTAAACCAAAAAAACTGAGCGAGATACTACAAAACTTTTGTTGTAGGAATGTATGCACCTATTAATTGCACAAACTTTTCACCATCGATAACGAAATTAACCTCGTGACGTGATGAACATCTGCATGAAGCGGCCAACTTTTCCGATTAATATTGAGATTCGGAAATTGGGATGCGTTGGAAAGTTTTTTGTGTAGTAGATCGAAAATTCGTAATAAACAAGATTAATAGAAAGTTTTTTTACTTTGTTATGTTCACGGGAATATGTAGAGATGCGCTTTGCTTAACTTCCATTCAATCATATTGTTTATCTCTGTGCTCATCTTCATCGTCGAGTAACATGAGTTGGCTTATGATATCTGACAAAATGAATCATCTTTTCAAAATTGCTTCCATCTTATCTCAACATCCTTTTGATCCCTTCCTACCGTTCGATATTCGATTGCTTGCTTTGCAGTTTTCATGGAAAAATGTGTTTAGTTGAAGTTGAAGTGGCAGGCACAACAATAATGGGAAAAGTGAACTAGAACAGTTTTAGTTTGAGAATTTTTCAGCATGCTGCTGCTGCATCATGCACGGTAATAAATACCTAAATGAGCATGAAAAAGAATCCTGTTTTACAGAACGGACGTCAGTCGATATAAAACATAATATTCTATTAGGTAGTAAAAATGTAATGTAATACTATATAGTAGAATGTGATCCAATTCAGCCTGCCTGCCTGCATCCATTCACATCCCACATCTACGTGTTTCGGTTGTGCTGAATGTTGTAAAAGTAAGTAACAAATTGCTGTAACGTTACATTAGCAGCATCCGGTCACCTTTCTCGGTTTGTCCGTTTGCAGTTTGCATGCATAGATAGAAGTAAGCGTTTCATGGAAGAAGAAAGACAAAGCACAGGATCATTTCATGACTCCTGACTTTCAAATTGCAGCATAAAAGTTGAATATGAAATGTATGGAAAGAAGGAAGGAAGTTTTTTAGTTCCGCCGCCCGGTCCAAATAAATGGAAACACGCTTCACTTTACGTGCTCACAGGCTCTTTGCTTTCCCTCTCACATTGCTCTGCAAGCTATTTATTACTTTACTTATAATAAGGGTTAAGGAAAAGTCTGTACATAAGTGCAAAAAAGTTGTGAGTGAGTGAATGAGGATGCAAGCAACGTGGTCCTCTGTTCTCTTCAAGTAAGCCTATTCAAATAACTTTTCATTCGCTTCACCGTACGAAACGATAGAAGTTTCTTCAGTGTTATGCATTTGCTCTCTGGTGGTTTAGACTTGGAGATGAAACATTCACAAACTGTGGTTCCGTCCGGTTTTGCTTCAGGTGTTTCTCAATTCTCAAAATGGTGCGTGGAAAATTAGGCCACTATTCAACTCCAACTTTTCAATTCCGTTCAGACAGTCGAGTCTTCTGGGCTAAATACCAAAAAATACGAACATTCCACCTTATGAAATGTATGCATGAAATAAGCTAAATATTAATACACTCACTCAGAATCACTCACAGAGAACCATCCAATATTAAATCATTCGATTTCCAAGCAATAAGAAAGAGAAAGATGGGATGCGATGAAACACCAGACGTCGTTCACACAAAAATTTTCCCCGTTAGCAAACACGTACAATAATTTGAGAGAAAAATATATAAAAGTTTTGTGACTGCGAGACCGAGATAAGTGCCAGCATGGATCCGGTTTGCATAATAAAACACATTTTCTGCTGCGGTCATAAAAGGTCGACTGTTACTGACAATTTTTTACACGTTTGCCCTTTCAAACTTGTTCTGTAAGCGAAGGTCTCTTTCATGGCAAAAATATGTAAATGAATGATGAAATGAAAATGCTGAACTTTAAAATCAGTTAGTTAGCAAACGATTCACGTGTGATTCGTAGTTTTAGATCAACCTTTATATAATATTTAATGAAATTTTAAATATTTAATGTCAATACAAAGAAAAGGCTAGGGCAAAATCCTTTTTAATTAATTATTTCCAGTTAAGTACTAATAACATCTATGAACACAACTCAAGCTAATACGGGTTTATCCGGGCTACTGTAAAGGGAAAGGAAATTTCGTAATTAATTTAACGTATTAAATTGAATGACAAAAGTTTTATGGTAAACAAGTAATGAATGTATTTTAGATGGAAGGCCTTTCCATTATTAATTAATGGAGCAGTAATGTTAATGTACTTATTATACACGGTACAAAATGACCTAGTACTTCGACGAAACATCCAAGAAGAATATGTGAAATGAGTTAAAAATTCGCTGTATCGTAAGAGGCTGTAATGGACAGAAAGTTTCACAGCGTTATTTTCATAAGGGAAGAAACTTTAAAATCGCCAAAATCTATATACAAGTATAATATAGTAATTAGTAACAACATATTTAAGGTACAAGGTAATGAAAGACAACTTCTTTGAAATGCATATGCCGAGGCATACAGATACATATAATTAGTAACAGCATCAATGCTATAACACGTTATGTATATCGAAAATCCTGTAGCAGTTAGAACTGCTCAATCCAAACTAAATTATCAGATACTGCAAGAGTGTAATTAATTTTAACTTTTGAACAATAAATTGAACACAAGGTTGAAGTCTTAATCGAGAGAAGAAAGAGATTAAGACAATATTGAATGAATGTGCGCCATCAACAAAGTTAGTTAACAACGGATTATAATAATGGTTATAACGTTCAACTTGGAAAAGTATGCACAAACTTCCACTCGGTCAAGTATAAAATTGAAAGAATTTAAACAAGTGCCTTATGCAGTAAATATTTGATTCAACGGTATTAAAGCTGAAGGCATTTTTATAACAAAGTGGCGTTAACAAGTTTGGTCAGCTTGTGTCAAGGTCAGGGAATACCAAGGTCATGAGTAATAAATCCAGTAATCTCAATTTCTTTACTACATAAATCGTAAATGATAAATTGGTCATTATTAGGTACGGTAATTTGAGGTTCGGAGTAAATGGCACAGGAAATGTTGAAAATTCTTGAAGATGTTTAAAAAACTGCTGCTTTTTCTTTGTTACAGAATGGTAACAGAATCTTGCTCTTGCTCCTCCGAGGGAGAGGTAATGATAGGAACTTCAATGGTTAAGCCTTCCAATTCTTCTGTGTTTTCAAAGCCGAACGCTTCGTCATACGTTGGCGGCACTGAGCAGGAATTATAATTAGATTTTATTGTGAAACATGTCAAAGATTACTCAAGATAAAAATAAAGCACTTAAGTAATCAGATAACGAAAATTACTTACAAGTCTCTAAGGATGGGAAGCGAGATGACAACTGAGAGTAGGCGGGTGGTAAACTGTACGTGGACGAAGCGGAGTTGTGTGACCTCACTGAGTGTGCGGAGGAGGACGACCCTCGTCTTCTAAATTCTGATCCTTCATAGTTAACATCAACGCCCAGACATTGCGCGTTGTTCATAAGAACTCGAATCGGATCTCTGGTTGTTCCAATAAAAATGGGCGCTTCCCCTTTGATAATGCCGTGGTCTAGAATTTTTACTTTGTACTGAAAAAAAAGATCTTCCTAGTTTTGATATCAAACATCGAAACGGTAATAATTATTCAAGTAAACGTACACCAACCTGCAAACTGTAAGTGACATGGTACATGTAGTGGGCAGTAAAACTTGGTTCAAGACCCTCCCGCAGCGGCAGCTTGTCCACCCACGTAGACTCCGGTTCCGGTTCGTAAACATCTTTCTCTCTTAACGCCACAATGATGCATTTTCTCTTGGAAGAATCTATCCGACCGCTTGCATCGAACTTCAGATGTTGGAGCAGTTGCACATTTAACTGCAACGGAATGCACTTTGGATTCTTGACAAACAGAATAAAGGAAATGCTTTCCTCCGGGAGGTAGCCAGACGTGTCTACCGAAAATACAGTTTCCACAAGACGCTTCCGGTTGAACACTGACCTCTTGTAGGAATTATCCAAAGAGATGGGAGCCATAGCCTCCACGTTGTCCAACAAATTATGGTGCCCATTGAATCTCATCACCTTTTCCCCAATTTCCACAGGGACTCCTGTCGTCGACTTCATGTAGACCACCAGACGGTACACCAGGTTCCCAAATGAGTTTTTAAATGGCGCTGGCAAATGTGGATCCCCAGGAATGTCGAAAGAAAACTGGGGATACGTTACCGTTCCTGGGTTTATGCAGTAGCCTCCTTTTTAAAGCGATTAATTACAATTACTTATTTAAATCATGGTTTTCTTATTTAAAGAAACTATTAACTTTTAAAGAAGCACCTGCGTCCTCAGATGCGTATTCGGGAAGAATTATATCACGAATAGGTGACTCTTGGTATCCAGACAAATCCGGTTTCGTGTCTAAAATGTTTTGGCGGCACTGGTGAAATGTGGTGCGATTATCAAATTTTGTAGCGTATCGTAACGTGCACATTCCCTCAAACTGGATTAAAAGACCTGAAAATTAACAAAGTCAATTTTATGTCACACATCATAAAAGTTACGCAAAATTGTGATGATTTACCTTTGTGTTTGATTGGAAATCTCGTCTCAATCACAACTTTCCCCGAAATCTTCCTAAAAGGCTTGATAACCTCGCTGTCTACAATGATTCTCACTTTAAAGTTGACTCCAAATTGACCTATCTTTCCAGCTCTGCAGAAATTGAGTCTGACAGCTCCGTGAAGACCTGCAGCTAAGGCCATTCCGTTGCGTTACGGTTGTGAAAGATTTCGTTTTACTTTTATTAAAGACTTTTTTCTACTCGCGCTAATACGTAAAATAAATGAGTGATTTTAAAACTGTCTTCATTTTAGCCTAAACTGATTGTGACAGTAACCTGGAATTTTATTTTCAGTTGCTTTCTACCGTTGCTCCCTATTGACTACTTTAACTTCCGGTCACGTTGTGCTACTCCTAACATTATCTAAAATTACTACAAGTTAATTGTGGCATTTCCTCCTCCCTCCGCTTTCTCTGCCTCATCATGCCGATGACGCATTGTGTTGTGCTGAGAGTTTTCAATGATGAAAACTACGAAGGGAAAAAAAATTGCACATTGTTCGGGTGTGGTAATAGTAGTAAAATAAAAGTACCTATTCTATATTGATGCAGCCGTGTGAGAGTAGGCAAGCGACTGTTTTTAATAATGATGCTTTACCTTTCATTTTCATGTCTCTCAACTCTCAACTCTTTACACGAAGGTTGCTCTTAGACTTTCTCTCATTTTCACATGCTTTCCATTTATTACGCTTTTCTATGAAATCCTTTCCCCATTGCTCAGTTTACGGATGTTTCCTCAAATTGCTTTCTCTGCCACGTTTTTTTCTCTCTCTTATTTACTTTCACTTTATTTTCACCGAGGGAGAGACGACGACACAGCCACAGCTTGTTGTGAAACGCTGGCAAATCATCAGGTACTTATTTTTATGGGAAAAGCAACATCGTAGTAGTAAGCTTTCATTTCATAATAACACAAATGTATGTAATAATGGTTATGTTATAGAGTCTTTGTGGGTCGATCGATATCGAAACTGGAAGAAAACGGAGAAAGCGAAAAAGTTAGTGCGTTGTTGCTCTCTTTAGTATTACAAACGTGACACATTTTTATGCTTCACGACCAGTGCCGTTCGGTTCTGATGCGGTTTATCTTGAGTAATTCTGGGCAGGACAAGACTAACAATTTTTAGCGTAGCATGAAATGTTCTGGTCTGACCACTCGACTCGCCATATCGCCATGAATGTATGTCATCATTAACGTCATGTTTGTAGTGGTTTCGTAATGGCATGAGTTTCGTGCCACATGGCGTTGGCGGAACGACCTGGTTTACCAAAGTCCATGTCATTTTTATTATTCATCGTCATCGTACAAAAGCTTACTCACTCATCGTGTTACTACATGATATAGAAGCGTTTGCGTAATGCGGATGGACAGATGAAAATGCGTCATGAAATGTTGACAGTTTACTTGCAGCCGTTGGATGTAGCAATCTATATTATACAAAAGCGGATATTTTTAGCGTGCTAAAGTTTTTATCTTTGGATTCTATTTAAAATAATTTAAATAAATAAAAGTATGTAGCTACTTTGCATTTTGCAAAAGTTTTGCGAAAAAATGTTTCTATTGTAGGATGGTTTAAATCTTAAGGTACTTTATATATACTTATCTTACTTAAATCTTATAAATTAATTTAAGTAGTCAGAGTCAGAGTAAACTGAGACCATTACATTTTATTTTGAAATTTGTGAGTTTACAGGTAAGGTAGATACGTTTTCTTATACAAGTGCCAGCAATAGCATTCAGCATTTCAGCATTAATTGAAAAAATGACAATTGAGTAAAAATTAAATGGCTTTCAGGAGAAAGGATAAACGTCGAAAAACGTTTTGTCTGTTCCAAAGATGGAATGATAGGACAGTAAAAGTAATCAAAGTATTTTTTTTTAGATATTCACAAACAACAATCAATGATTCTACGTTCCTCTCCTGGTTGATTTTATTGGTTAGGATTGATGCAATGTCCAGAGAATAAGACCAGGTCCATACCGTTTGCATGGCCGACAATTTGGAAGTAGAAAGGATGATCTACAATGAAGGGGATGGGAACAATCTTAGGTTTCTTCGCAGACTTACGCTTTGCGCCGGGGGTGACGGAACATGCAGCAGCTTCAGATCCTTTTTCGTTCACTTCAATAAACGCTTTCTGTATGACATTGGTCACGAAGAAACCAGGATCACCAGTTGGGAAAACAACATCAATCATCCCGCTGAAATCGGCGTTCCGCTTTACGAACATTTGCTCCATTCCAAGCTATCGAAGAAAGAAAAATCATATCATAACTTAGTTAAATAATGTAATTACTTTTTTTCTTTTTTGGAGTTTCAAATCGAAGTCTTTGAAACCTTTACTTGTTTCGACTTACACTTTGCAACGCCTCCTTCAGATTATCGATGGTAGATTCAATCTTGAATTTGGGCAAACTCAAATCCAGCAAGGTGTTACGGGACCTCTTCCTAAAAATGCTCTTCCCTCCATTCAGAAGGGAGCCAATGGAACTCTGGACTTTTGGTAATCCATCAACTTCTTTCGGGAGAATTATGATCATGCTCAGAACAATCGCCTTTGTAGGGCAGTGCAACCGCACTGGCGTCCAGTTCTGGTAGCTCAGCGTATTCGAAATAACGCTTCAACAAGTGCATCATGTCAACTTGAATTTTCTTGGATTTGGTCACTTGAAATTCCTCTTTGATTGTCTTTTTCGGGGAAAATTTATGCTCCCACAAGCCCTTGAAGTAAATTGCATTCACCAGGACCAACCTTGTCTCACCGTTCAAATTCCCTTTGTTGATGACATCTTGGATTTTGTTGTTCGTTGTCGACGCCACCCACTTGTTGATTCGCCGGGCTGACGCTTCCGCAGCCTTAAAGTCCACTTGTTCCAAATTCGTCTTGAAGTGGTCCTTCAACATCTTTACAAAAGCTGGATTTAAGTTGTAGCCGCTTTGTCCGTAGACTCGGTTCGCTGTCAGAAGTGTAAAAGTACGGGGACCACTCGCATTCTACAATTTAATTTAATACATCACATTATGTAAAACTGCTCTGACTGCACTAATTATAATTACAATTCTAATTGATTGAACATTCCGAGTATCGCTACCTGAATTTCTGTGATGACCGAATTGTAGCCTTTCCAAATGGCTTGGTCGTTTTCCTTGGTGAACTTCAGACCGGTCAGGATTTGAGATCTTGTGGTGCCCCTCGCACCCAGACTGGCCATCTGAAGGACTGCGTTTAAGCTGAACGGTGAGAAGATGAGGTTTTCCTTCGAAGTTCCCGGAAACAGGGCTTGATACAGACCTGTGGTGAACTCATTGTTTGCAGTTTTCATTGCCTTTCCGTTCGACATTTTTAATCGAATTATTGTTGGAATGTTGGATACAAACTCAAAACTGTGCTTTCAAATTCAAACTTTAAAACTGTGCTTCACTTCTTTTCCGTTCTTCAGTTTGATTTTGCTAAAATCCAGAGAACAGCCAAAGTTCTTAAATTATTGTTAGAAGAATGCGACCGCGTCGCAACGCAACGCAAAACAAAACGTGTCGTAGTCATGCTTGACATGAGGAGAAATTCTCCTGGAGAATGGACATGCTGGACAATGAGCAGATGCAATAATGGTTAATAATAATTATTCTAATCTTCAGACAACAGCTTTCTTTTAAATGGAAAAGGCATAATTTTCTTATTCAATTATTCAGTTCTATTGATTGATTGACTATTGTGATATATGAAACGTAAGTTACAGACTAATTCTGTTCTCCTTCCAGAAACATTTACAAATTATATATAATACATGTGTATTACAGAGTAAAAAGTAGTTAGTGACTTGAATTATAATTTTCCTAAAATTCCTCTTGGAAAAGGTCCCAGATACCTGGCGATTCTTTCTTCTCTTGCCTTCGCAGCCGCAATTTTATTCAGTGCTTCAAAGGTACGTGGCTCCCACACAGCGAGGGTGCTGAGGGTCTGGCCGTTGAGCAGCACGTTTCCTCTGGCGAGTCCCTCGTACATAGTTCTTGAGCCCTCTGGTAAATAGCCGAGTTCCTGACAGCCGGCGTCAACTCGGTCTGCCCACATTTCTTTCATATGAATTTTTCGCAATTTTCGACCTTGCGCCACGTACTGAAGAGCCTTCTGTAGATGTCTGATAGCAATGGAGAAGCAATTCCGGCCACGTCCATAAAAGTGCTGAGTCAGTAACAGAACTTGTCGCTTTCTCCAATAACCGTCCTGCTTGTGGCGCACAGCATTCTTTTTCGCCCGAGCAAACAAAAATCTCGTCAGGTTAACCATCTCGGACAACTTCGACTTTCTCTGTAACAGATAAACAAAGGTTTATATTTAAATATTCTTTTGTCACACTGTAATACTTTATGCTTTGACTTGTGCTATGTTGAAATGTGTCAATAAATGATAAATGTAAATAATTTTACTTTTTATAATAAAAATTCACCTACCTTATTTCAGAAATCACCAACTATTTACTTACTACTTTCAGCAACCAAAATTATCAGAATATTTTTAATAGATGATAGAATAGTCTATTCTGAATAGAACAGTTGAAGGTAGACTCACATGTCACATAATATTTTGTTTGTATTTGAAAACACATGAGAAAATTTTGGGTGCATGTCCAAGAATGAGGACGTAGTTATAAATGGAGCTGCCAGATGGCGAAATCAACCTGTTAAAGTGCTCCAGCTTTGTCATGTGCATCTTTTTTCTTCCTTCTGCTTTGTCAATTACGAACGAGTTTTCATGTGCTTGTGCTCGGGTTTTCACTACGTTGAGAGACATTAAGAAATTAAACAATTAACTATTTTGCATTTAATTATTTGCATTTAAATTCCAATTTTACTGTGTTATTAGTTAAATTGTACATTGTTCAATTGACTTTGGCTACTTTGGTATAATTATGTATTCATTCTAGGTTCAGTTCCGACTTGATCTATGCGCGATGCAGATTGAATTGAGACCTTTTTAGTTTAGCTGATAGGAAGTGTCAAATTGTTTTGTAGGTTGTTGTTTTGTATTGTATAATGTAGGGAACAAATGAAGCTCACAATTATTTTTGTTTGCACACTTTTGTGAAAATGGAGATGAATGAATGGTAAGGACTGTGAGGACAAACATTTCTCCTATCTGCATAAAAATATGGAGCTAAGCTACATAACAGAGAAGATGTTTCTTTTGTGACAGGAAGGGGTTATCTTTCATTCTTTTTTCACTTCAAGTTGAAGCGGAAAGCTCGACAGGGAGAGACAGCCACTTTTTTCCACTATTCAAATTGATACTACTGGAGGCATTGTTTTGCCTGCTGTGTGAAAATGCGATTTGCTTGTTAGCCAACAAAACAAAACAAATGTAGCATCTGAATCTGACCCTCCTTCTCCTCCTGCTGGTGTGGAAGTGGACCCTAAAACGGGCAAAAGCAAACAAACGCCCGTTTACAAACACTGGCTGCAACGGATTCAGTTACTTTACTCTCGCTCTTTAAAATCAATACCATATAATAAAGAGTAGAATAGAAAAAGCAAGGAATGCTCATTTTATTTTTTGGCAGTCGATCTGAGCAAAGGATAATCAGCTTCTGCTCAGCTAGAGGAAGGCTCGACAATAAAAGCCGAATAAAAATCACCAGGGTCAGATGACACGAATTTATTCAATCCTATTTAAGACGAAATATGATATAACGTAACCCACTGAAAATTAATGAAATTTAACAACGGGATCTTTTACGGCTAACTAGCTTAACTCACCCTTTCTTATTCCACAACAAACAATGCAATTTTGCTCTAACAGTGCGCTGCTTGTAACTTAATAGGGCAAATTACGCAAGCCTTACGTATGTACGTTTACGACGATTTGAGGAAAATGAGCAACATTTCATATTTTAAATGTAGCTAATGCATTATTAGCAATGCCCCTGTAACTAATCGGAACGGTTAACCATTGTTTGCCTGACATTAGCAAAAAGTTTACAAATTGTAACATACTCAGATCAGATTCTCTTTGGGCTTACAGTAATTTACAAAGAAAACGATGGGCATCACGATACTGATCCTTTGAACTTTCTTGTCTGTTATCTTGTACACAAACAGTCACCGTGCGTCTTATCTCAAACGGAAAGTTCTCAAAAGAAGTAAAATGTCTTCTTGTTCATCATCTTAATATTCATAAGACCGTTGTTGCGTAGCCAGTTGCCACTCTGTCATTGCATTGCATTGTTAGAAATTATGAAGTTTACTGTATTATTGTACACCTCTTCAGTGATACACGAAGATATTGCTGCATGCATAAATCACATTTTCCATTTCAAGCCAAGCTCTTCTGCTCCTCTTATTATGGAGGATCTCTCTTTTGGTACTTTTCGTTTATAGCTGGGGCACATCTGCCTCTGCTTGACTTATTACTAGAGCCTAGTAACTGGCATGGCAGAGCTACCGCCACCCTGAGCCTGAGTTTCCTCTATATCATAACTTGTGACAGTCACAATGATTGTAATGTAATGCCTCACGTTGTTGCCTGTCATGCCGAACAGTACGAGCACTGCCAACTCAACCACCATGCACCACCACCAAAAGATTCATCGACGGTCGATCACTGTTTCCAGCAAAGACAGAGAGGCAAGCAAAGGGAGCATTTAGCTGCGAAACAATTCATTTTCAGATTGAGCCGACGAGTGCTTTTATGCGTGCTGCTCGAGTCTTCACATTCTTACAAGAACACATTCCTCGTTTCATCATTGGAGTCTCTTCCACGCTTTTCCCGACAACTTTGTTAAAATACGTACATACTTTGTTTCCTACCACAACACAACTTGATTTTGCATGAGAGGAAAGTGGATTTTTCTCCTGAGAAATGTCTTCGCGGTTGCGATCGATCCTCTGTTTAAATTCATGCAGTCTAAAAAATATTTATAATTATTAGTTTTTAATTAACTTTGACCTTACCATAACTGTCAACAGTGAAAAGGAAACAGATTACAAAGTGATTGAATCCAAAAACTTTTGTGGCCAATTTGCGAAACTAGGAAAATTGCAGCTGTATGCCAGAACATTTGACCTCTTCGCAGGACCTCAACTTTCTCCGTGGTGGTAGAAGCACGAAAAGAAATCTTGGAAAGGTAAGAGAATTTTTTAACCCCATCCTTTTTTATATTAGTTAAAATACTACACACGTAATCACATAATGACAGTTATCGAAGATAAACCGTGTTTGTTTTTACTTCGTGTTTTTTTCACCCTATCACACAACATTAACAATAATTACTGTTATTATGATCAAGTGCAACAAATTATCTGTTTTATAACACAACCACCATCCACCACCCCGTAATTTTCTTCTTAACCTTTCCCAACTTTGCAAACGAGTATGTTTGGAAGAACCAACGTGTTAATCTCCAACGACTCCAACATTACAACGAGTTTCTTGCTTTAATTATTTATTTTAAGGATTAAACTACAAATAACGTTCCAAATCGTAAAATTCGTATACAGATCTAGGTGAAAATTAATCCGTTACGTTTGTAAGTAACAAATTACAACTTGTAAATAATAACCAAGAATTTGGCGTTATTCCATAAACATAGCCCACATACATAAATCTGTAATTACACATTTATTCATTTAACCTTAATGCGTAGTATTTAAAAACCACATTTTGACATTTTCCACATTATAATACTCCATCTGCTGCTCTGCTAATCCAGGAAGTATTTTTAAAAAGCTCTTCAGCTTCTTCCTTTCCACATCCCCAAAGCAGGAGTAAGCCGGGAAAGGTATGTAATTTTAACTATGGTGGTCATTAGGTAAACTTTTCCTTACTTACAAAATACCTTAATTACACACCTGAGACAAACAAAATGTTCTGCCTCCCTCGTCACACTGCATTACACAGCAATTACCAATGAAGCATGTAACGTAATACGTAGTGTAAGAGGAATGAGAATGGGGTATCCTGATATTCTTGAGAAAGTGTCCTAAGGAATAAGAACCCACCGTATGCAATACAATCAATACCGAATGATTCATCGGGCCAACGGACTTTAAATTAAAAACAAATGCATGGAATTATTTCATTTATAAGCATAAATTATATTTTCGTCATAATAATGTCATATGTACATAAAGTTATAAGACATTTACTTTTATAGCTACTATTGCGACTTCGAAGATTTTGTTGTTGAATTGTAGCAGGAAAGTCCAGTCAGCATATTAAAAAGAAATCACCCAGCACCACGTTTTTCAAGATTACTAAAAATGTGCTAGTAAATGTTATGTATTCATTACATTACACTGCAAAAACGAAGTGAATCACGATGCCTCATGTTTGAAGGCGACTGTGTCCATTATACTCAAACGTTTGTTTACATAAAATGTGCTTTACAAGCACTTTATCATCTTCGTTGTGTTGCTTTTATTTTTATACGAAACTCTCCTAGCCCACCCTCTGTGCGAAATTTTGTCCAAAACTTGCACTTACTTATAAATAGAACTTTTATACACATTTCAAGGGCTTGATAAGCAATTTCTTACTGGCAACATCAATACATGACTTTTTTAAATCTCAAAATCTGTAATTTGTCAATTTGCATCTTTGCAACTCATTGTGCATGAACATTTGCAAGACCACGTAAGAATAGAATAGAGGTTTTTTGTAGTGTTCATTGGCTGTGTGTGATGGAATCTCCACAATAGAGAATTGTTTTATTTTGTTTGTGTTTATTCCTAATTATAACGAGACCAGACTGCCACTGCATGTATGTAAATGCAAATAATATTTACTTAAATATGTAGACAAAGCATTTTTTCTTATAAAACTGCGAAATGAATGCTTCCCTTATCCTAAATCAGTTGTGATATGACCATTACTAATTTGACTGGGTGATTTTCTGTTTCTTTTTTTTATTTAAAAGAGAAAAATGATCATACACCAGGAAAAACTGAATCAGGATAATAATATACAACCAAAACGTGTGTCACAGAGAGACACACGGGATTCTTGTTTGTTTCTGGTGAAGCATTATACAAGCATTAAGTAATGAGCATTCATTACCATTTTATCATTAGCATTATTAACCATAAAGAAAATGGTATGTAGGTCGCTCGCTCAATTGTGTTTTTGGTGTGCAAGATTAATTGTGACGTTTGAAAAGCGTGTAATTATCACTGCGAGGTGGTTCATAAATCAAAACAGGACGACCGTTTCTGGCGACACTGTCACTACATAGAGCAGAGTAAAAAGTTTTTTTTTCTCGATTAGGTATGATTGGAATACACAGAATTATGGCTACGGCTGCTACACGATGCTTGTTTTGCTATTGCTACCATTAAAATACCTTGCCAAGTTTTCCATGCCATTTTAGTTTCGGTGGAAGTAAGTTAGCTGGTTAACAAAGCTGGCTAATTTCTGAGGCAGAGTGTGCCACAGTTTATTCAGGATAAAAATGTACGTATCAATTGACTAGATGGACCATGGAAAATGTTATTTAGATCCAAACTGGGAAGTTGTGAAACGAGTGACAGACACAAGCTTAAGGGGTCGGACCCCTTGCATAATTTTCATTGTCTCGCTCGTTCACAATTGTTATTTATACCTGGCATGGCAAGATGAAAAAAATTGATGACCCTTCCGTTCCGTGCCATTGTTAATGAAAGGAGTGCACACACTCCATGAATTTGATGTGCGTTCGCACAGTGAAAGACGAACAATAAAAATCTCCTGCTCTGCTCTGATTTTCTCTGTTTTCCATTTGTTTGCCTTTTGGTGGTCAGCGAGCGTGAGGAAAGTAAGAAACAATTGTGATTGTGAACACATCTCGTATATCATTTTAATTTGTTTGTTTGACTGGAGGTTGTGGGCATGAAATTGAGAGATGGTGTCGCAACAAACGAAATAAATTTGTGTATCGAAGTGTGAGTGCGTTTGATTCTGAAAGCCCATGGCTGGACAATCGGGAAATTGGTGCATGCTTATTTTCAAAGGTTATTTTATTTTATTTCTACTTTGACACTGTTCGCTACAACGCGAAGCAAACTCTCAAAGTTGAACTGAAAGCATTTTATTTGTGAGATGTGGAAAGGAAATGAACGTTCAGGGCACATTGCAATGAATAACAACAAGAGGCACAAAAGAGGAAAACTGAAAAAGGGACAAATAAGGGACTTTGCATCCATTGATTATTTCATGTGGTGAGCTATATTACACCTCAAATGACCGCAAACAAGAAAGGCTCGGCAGTTACGCCTTTGAAAGGGAGAATAGGCAAGTTGCATAAATAAAGTTCTCATATTTACTCTCATTTAAATTCTACTCTGGCTAATAAAGAGGTTGACGGAGGGTGTGTGTACACTAGATTCAAAATCAATGCTTCCATCAGCATACAAACAAAAGGAAAAGTGAGTTTCTCGGTTCTTCATCGGGTTTCACAGTGTCTCTGTTCGAAAAAGTAGAATTTCTTTCGAGCATGAATTCCTTATTATTATTTATTCACTCGTGTGCATATTTTGAGCAAGCTGACAAAACCTGTGGAAGCAAGCAATGTTTTTGTAGCTTTGGCCATCATGTTACATGTGACAGGGTCCTGTTTGACATTTGACATTTTCCGGTAGCCACAAAGCTGTCAGAACTGACAGCTCTTACTGGTGCCGTTTTCTCTTTGAGGATCTCTGCTTGTGTATATACAAATATTCATAATTAATCTGATATTATTATGCATGCATGCAAGTTGAAACGAAAAAAGGCAGAGAATATTTGTTTACTTAAATGTTTAGTCTAATTTAAAAAATACAACTGCAAAATCATTTTGGGAATTGTATGGCCTTAACACGTGTAATAATACAAATAGCGTCCGATCATGATGCATAGTTTTTAGTAGCTGGATTTAGATTTGTGATAATCTTATCGTTTCCTTTGGAATGAGTCACTTTCCCGACTGCTGAACCGAGTCAGTTCTTACTCATTTCATTACATGGAACTCTGGGTTCAAAATTTGGGATTCAACTTCAACTGCCAAAACCTTCGTCATCTTGAACCTTACAGAAAAATCAAAGAAATAGTAAACTAGTATCTTACTACTGCAATGCGTTCATAATCATGATCATGATGATTGACTTTTGAAATAATAAACAAAAGATTTGTTGTAATTCATTAGTAAGCCACCACAAATCCACTTGAGTCAATTCTCTCATGACAAATCTACTGCTGTGTCGGCATTTTGACTCTTTCCTAATACCAAACTTACTTTTGCGGTGAAACCGAACTTCCATATTCAACGTTTTGTGGAGGAATGACCCTTGTCAAGTCAAACGGGAATGACACATCCAAGTACAAGAAGAGAATGTTTTTGTTTCCAAATTCTCCTTATGAAGTAGTAAATGAATTTTATTGTTTTGTTGCCATCAATTTGACTTCCGGAGATAATAGGAGCTCTGTTCATTTTTACACTTTCGAGTGAGTGACAACTGTACAAGTAACAAGTTGTAAGAGAAATAGTAATACGTTATAAGTATGGTAAAAGTATGAGTAATACGAGAATGGCTAAAGTATTATTTACTGTTGCACTTAGCGTCATCATCCGATAAACTGGAGTGGAGGAAAAGCGGAGTACAACAATAAATGTGAATATTGTTACTTTCTGTTATTAGCTGTTATGTTATACTGACACTTACCGGCCAGGTTCTGGTCACTGTATCATATCACTCATATTATTCATGAAGGATGAAAGAAAGAGCGTAGGTTTTAATGCAGGCACTGCAATACTGAAAGAGCGTACACTTCTTTGTATCTTCTAGGTAAGTACGGTTGAACAAATGATAAGTCTGCGTAAGCCTGTATAAGTAATCGTCTTATTATTTGCTCGCCTTCTTATCCTTCAAGTAGTAGAAAAGGATAGGTTGTGGACGGACACACATAACTTATACGTTTAATCAGCTAATAATCATATTATAACTTGTAATTCTACGAAAAGTGGCACAAATGGCAGAAATCAGAGAAAAATTATATTGTGTCTAGTTAGGTTTGACTTCACTAAAGCTAGAAACGGTTGCGGTGACTAAGCACTTTGGGGAGATAAACGTACATGTGCTTGTGTTTGGCTTAGTTAAGTGAGAAAGAGGGAAAATAAAGAAAAAATAATGCCTCTTGTTCTCAAAGTAAGCTTCCGTCTTGCACATATTTTACCTACCTGCGTAAAAATGAATAATGATGATGCATGGTGACGACCATTTAGTAGGTACTGTCATTTTGGTGTGATGATGATAATGGAGATTTTATTCTGTTGTGATGAGCAAATCAAATTCTGACTAGAATATCCTTGGAAAAATTATAAGCAAAAAAGGCTTAAAAATGCTTGCTTCAATGCAAAAAAAATATCTTAAATGAATTGCCAAAATCCTTCCTTCGCACTAGAGCATTCACCATAAGAGCATTACTCCACTCGTTAAGATTTGTTTCCACTAATTCTATTAGAATTTCGACTGACACTCCTGACCTTTCGCGTGGCGTGACCGTTTCTAATGAGTTTAAAACGGAATTTGCGTTACTTTATTTTTTATTTCCGCACAAACGGACGCGATCTCGGTATTAATTCTTTTCTTTGGGTCCATGAACTTGTGCTGTGCTGATTTTGTGTCAAAAAAGTTCACATACGCCAAGTAGCAAAGTACAACGGAAGCACGTGTGAACACAGTTTAATTGCAGGTTGAACCACCGGTTATGAAGCTAAAACGATATTACAAATGTACTTAAATTTAAAAAAGCAAATTCCGAAAACGGGTAAAATTTGATAACACCATTATAAATGAATAATTTAGAGTTTTGACTTGAATCGTTTCATGTGTGTGAGATTAAGTTTCTTGGCTGGCTGAAAGCTTCCATTACATTACAACAAATCATTCTCGCCTTATCGTGACAAATGACGAGTTATGACTAATCTGGGCAAATTAATCTTCTGAGAAAAAATAACCGTTTGTAACTTTGTAAGTAACATTAGTGGCAAAATTGTGTCTTTTCTTATTTTTATTTGCTGGCCGAGGTTACTTACAAACAACGGAAGAGCAAAAAAGATTTTTTTCGCTATGAAGGCAAGTCAGAGCCAGAGAGAAAGAAACACGTGCAGAATCACAGAAAAAAAGGAACACAAAAACTAAAATAATAATGATATATGGATGGTCTCGTTTAAATTATAAGAGTGTTTAAAGAGATTCAGTAAGTCATCAAAACTTTTTACGGCCCACAATTCTTCTCGAGAGCGAAGAATTGCTGCCACTTTGACATTTTTCGCAAGTAATGAATCTTTGGTTTGGTTGTTAAAGTATTAAATTAATGTCCTCAGAGTTGGCACCACTTTTCTCATATAAATAAAAAATGCTCAGTTCTAACGGTTTCGCTTACTTAAGTGTGGTCAACAAAAATTTATTTTACGATTAAGAATTTTTGTTCCAATGCATAGGAATTTCCGTTTCTAATATCCATTAAAATTCATCCAAAGAAGTCAAAGAGTCAATCGCATATCCGGCCAGGAATTATTGACCCGAATGATTTAGAAATTTTGTGACTCTGCATTTCAGTGAAAGCATTGGATTATTGTAAGTTCAACTTCAGTAAGATTTTTTCTCTTTCTCTTACACACTACAGCATAAATTCGTAGAATCCAGCATTTTGTTTTTGTTTGGTCAGAATTCTCTGATTTTTAAACATCAAACCAACAGCAGCTGCCAACCAACGAGATCAACTTAATTGTCAACATTTAAATACTATAAACATTTAAAGTGTGGTATGTTCAGCACATTAACGACAGTGTTAAAGAACTCATTTGAGAGAGAGTTGTTCATGTTGATGTGATGGAGAGATTGTAATGGTCATGTACAACGTAAACAATTTAACGCAGCTACAATTTCACCAACAATGAACCACACAGCACAGAGTTTTGTTTTATTTCACCCTAAAACATTCCGGTGGTCATTTCTTAGATTAGTGACCTCATCCTGCGTGTAATGAGGTCAGCCCACAAAGAGACCGGTCATGTAAGCACTGGCAATGTTTAAACTACCATTACATTATATTGTACATTCATAATGAATGATTCGTTTCACTCAGAAGACTGCCCAGTTTATAAAGAAAAAATCAGAAATGTGTGTTGGAATGAAGAAGTAACATAATTTTTTAAATATTCTGTCAGAGAAGCGATCTTATACACACATTAGAACAGTCATTTCCTTTTTTATTGGGCTTTTAAAACTCGAAAATGGACATGTAAAAGTTGTTGTTAGAATGTTTCTTCCTTTCTTAATTACTCACGCTCTTGTAATTGTAATAATCATTTTTAAGTCCATGCTTTAGTTTACACGATCTTTTTCTACTTTTGACCATTTGAAAACAATGATGTTTTCGATGTGATGAAGGCATTCCATTATTGCTTGGCATGGGGAGCGAGAGTCAGAGCGTGTTGAGGTTGTAAAGGTGCCACTCTGAGGATGTTCAAGAAGTGCATTTGTGCAAGTAAAAAGGTTGTTAATGTGTTGGGGAGGCTATTTTAGGGTCATAAAATAAAGTTTTGGTCAGCACCCTGCCATCCACGCACACAAATCGCGCCTTTGTATTTTGTTTCGGGTTCTCTTCTTAGCCCTTGCAAGTTGCAAGAGAAGAAAATGTGAAATAATAATGGCCAAAAGTTGTGTGTTCATTATTTTATATTGATGTTGTTTATGAAAACACAAAATGTCTTTGGAGAATTTCTTGACTCTTTCTTACTTACATGCACACGCTTTCGTGGGTAATTATTAGATTAACGTTGTACATATATGCAGCAGTTCGTTGTTGTTGAGGATGAAAAGTTCCCAAATATTGAAAATCTGAGGTTTGTAACTCTAAACGCTAATTTAAAATTAAATGGGCGCTTAATGTGTGGGCATGCAGAAGGCAGAAAGCAAAGCATTCATTAGTTGTGACTGTAACTAACCACTTAAAACTTTCTGAAATAAAACGAGCACCATAAAAAGCAAGTGGGCAAGGGAGCGGAGTGAGTTATGAAACTGTGAAATTATGCATGTCGCTCTAATTTTAGTTAGCTCTAGCTCTTTTCTTCATTTTATAATTATAATTATCTCCTCTTTTCTTTGTCTTCAAAAATTTATTGTGTAATCTGGCAAATTCATTGGCTCAATGATCATGATTCTCTACCTACAAAGAGAAGAAAATTGTTTCAAAGAGGAAATTTTCCGCTTGCGTGTCAAATTTATCCTTTGCTTAAATAAAAAGGGAGGAAGCAACTGGGTCGAGACAAATTCAATAAGTACATGTTACGTTTCAAACAGAGGAGAAAAAGAGGTAATTTTTCTCCCTCTCAGCATCATCATCATCCACGCTGATTTATTTAGTGATTTCCCTGGTCCCCACCGTTTTTGCGTAATATGATGATCACAGACTCTCTGCTCCTCAATTTTCGCCCACTTTTCCATTCTCATTCGGGGAGAAAATAGAAAAATAAAATGACACGAGAAATGAGTAGATTGATATAAAAGACGACGATGTTAATGTGCACCAGGGTAATTTCGAGTCTTTCATACACAGAGGCTTTTTTTATATGATGAGCGGAGAAGCACAACTCTCACAATGGTAATCGAAATGGTAAAGTAGAAAAAGCATCGAGCCAGCAATAAAAATGTGATGTGATGGGGAGGCTTGATGACGACGATGATTATGACTGTGTGGCTAATTGTCAAGGGAGTTGTGAGATGAAGGCATGAAAAATGCTGAATGAAATGAATAAATGCCTCTTCCTCATAATATCATAAAGCATGGTAAACGTATATAAAGGCAGAGGGGCAAATTGTGAACGTATAAGGTAGATGTGCTTTCATATTTTGATACCTTTTTTCCTCTTTCTCTCATTCTCATTACTGCCATGCCACAATACAAAGCTGCATTCATGGCTCATTCCCCTTTTAGCATTTTTGCATGCCTAATGATGCACCTTGTTTATTTTATTTTAATATGATCACTGTTCACATCATTTAATAAAATGTACCAATATCAATATGTAACTTATTTTCATTTTGTTTGCATATTTACCTACACAATTAACGGGTTGAGGTAGTTAGCGGTAGTTAGCGAACAAAAAGTAGATACGATATTTTTTCATTTTTTATGTATACCAAATGCATGAGGAGAGTCTTGCATTAATAATTTAGATCCGTTGATGGGCATTCCATTAGCAAGCTTATATAACGCTACTTTCCAGGGAAATATTCTTGTAAAAATACCGTTCGCTGTCTGCCTACCTACGCCTGTCATTTTTTTCAGTTGAAGCATTTAACTTGAGTTGAGTTTTTCAGTTAAGTTTTTTCTACTTCAGAGAATATTCCAATTTCCCAACTTTTTCCTTATTTCTTCTTCTTGCAGAGCTTTTAGTGATAGTGCATGATGGCTGTAACAAAAAAAAATCCACAAAATGTGCTTCCACAACATGAAAAAATATGGCATAAATAATAATGCGGGAGAATGTGAGTGGATCTTTCTCCGATAACCGTTATATTATGTACATTAGTTTACTAAATGCTTGCTCCCCATTAAAATGTCCATCATGGATTTGTTACGTTGCCTTGTTTTTTATTTTACTTCCATTTAGTAATGCCAATTTTTTGGATGTCAGAATCGGTGAGGTATTTTGAATTGAAGCCTGTTGAGTTGAGTTGAGTGGTTCGATCCCAGAAGAATTCTCGTCAAAATGAACCGAAAGATTATGGACGACTCGGCCAGAAAATGTGTACAAAAGCATACCATCGCAATCACAATGCTAATACGAGTATTTCCCAGTAAAATATTCTCTGTACGTAAATCTATTCGATTCGACGAATCTATACCAGGCCCATTATGACAATTTCAATACAAAATCCATTGCTTATCATGATCGTAATGCATTCTCAAATGCTCTGGCTAGTCAATTTTGAAATACAATTGTAATGACAGACGAAGTTGTGTGTGTGTTTTTGTAATGAAAAAACCTAATTAATTTGTTATTACTTATCTATCACAACGCTGAATGGCAGACAGACAGACAGACAGACGGACAATGCTAATTACTAATTAGTGATGCAAAAATCTTGCTTATTAATTGACAATGCAATATACGCAGTAACAAAATATCTTGTTACGTTATCCCACATCTTGTATAAGTATCTGCATATTTCTACATGATCCGAGATTCTCTTTGCCCTCTATGCTTTTCTCTTCTCTCCCTTCTCGTGTTTTGCTTTCGAGAACCCACCTCTGCAACCACATTGGCTTCCACCCCTTCGTTGATGTAAACGCCTTCCGTTATTAGTCTGCTTTGCAATATTACATTAGTTTCACGGCAATCCGTATAAAGAATCTTTTGTATGTAATAATAATAAAACACGCCGTTTCAGTAACTCTGATTGTTTCGTGCTTGCTTACCTTCACAACTACGAGCAGGAAGCAATAAAAATCGAAAAGAAAAGGGAACTACATTCTACCTAGAGAAGCGAAGAGAACGAATCTCCGTTTTTATTAGTCCATTTTTTATAACCAGAAAATAAAATGCTGCATCACGCATGATATCAAATACCTATGCAATTTAATTCTAATCACCAATTTATACTTCTAAAATGTGTCGCATCGGCTGACATGACATTTGCAATTTTATGATGCAGCTTTCACTCGAAAAAGAAATTTTGACAAATAAAAAACGAAGTGACTTAGATTGACTTGAAAAGTAAAAATTTTTTTATTTAGAACATTTTTTCTAAATCGAGGCTTGAATTTTGTGGCCGTGGCTGTGTTCTATGAATTCTGTGAATTGAGTTTCATTTCATGGGTTTGTTATACAGTTGACTTGACTGTAAATGTTGTGGTGGAGCAGAAATAAGGTAGCCAACTTTTTTTCTCAGTTAATCTCCTGTCTCACTCTCACTGCATGGATAAAGCCTTTTAACGTTCACTCTTCTGACATTTGTTTCCACCACCACGTTTCTGCATGTAACGCAACTCTTGCTGTGTGTTGTGAATGAGCTTATTTAAAAAGTCTGTGTCCTATGCTGCATACAACGATACAACTGGGCTGAAAAGTTGATATTTTTTAACAAGGTGTGTTTTTCCACTGCTCTTTCTTTCTCTCTCAAATATTCTGTCTGCAATGTAAAAGCAATCTTTTTGTCCAGAATGTTGTAACTGTAACACTGCTGCTACTGCTGCTGCTGTTTCTATTGATGTTTAGTGGATGGACGATTTCAATAAAAAATTTATGTAGGTTCTGCGAGTATTACATATTGAGTCTGATGAATCATTCACAATTGCCGGAGAGCACTGTTGGAACGGATTAGTCCACAAAAACAGTCCTTATTGTATAATAAATATAATGCACACTTTTTTCTCCTCATTTTTCCATATTTCGTTTTGTTGGGTGAGTGAATAAGTAAAAAGTCTAGTATAAGCGCGGACTGTTTGGTTTGGTGCCACTACCACCACCCTTTTTCTGGAGTCGTCCATGAAGTCGAGTCAGTGATTTCAGTCGTAGTCGCCACTCGCCACTTCTGTGCCACTAGGCTAAAAGTTAGAAAGCTAAAATAAAAAAGTGGCTGGTTAGTCGTTGCTGTAAGACCTTAGTTTGTTCGTGGAATAGAGTCAAGTTTAAACTGACTTTCTCATTTCATAAGATGAGAGACGGTGAAAGACGTGAAAAGTGATGCAAGTTGGCATAAGTAATATTGCATATTGTTAAATATCACAGTTTAGTGTTGTAGTAAAAAAGATTTTATTATTATTTAATCACAACTGGAATCTACGAAAAGTAAGTAAAATTACTTGAAAATTTGTTTTACGTATTATGTAAATTTCAGTTCATTTGCGCATTTGTATAACTTTAAGTCTACAATACACACCATAAATAGACTAAAAATTGTACATTTCATAGGTTCATCTGATGTGATACAAACAGGAATAATATGAATATCGATTACATTTAGCTTCTAGTTGCTTTTCTAAATATACACGGCATTAATATTGGGTGTTGGTGATGTTCTTTGATATTTGACGGTATTCTTTCATATTAAAGAAAACGAGCCTGGCCGAGAACTTGAATTGTGCTATTTTATTTATTTCTTGGCTTTTGAGTGCGCACCTGCACCTTGTCTTGTCAAAATTGGTCGTGGCAGACAACCTGGCATTGGCATTGGAGTAATCTTGAATATAATAGGTAGATTTGAAAAGCGCTTTAAGGAAGGAACGGTTTAAGCATGTCATTAAACCGATTCACCATTCTATTCAAATTGTCGACTTCCTTTCCGAACCGACTTATCATTATGTAGATCCTATTGACATTTATAAGACTTTTGAGTGGAAGCGAAGGGAACTTTTTTCTTGGTTTTAATGCAGTGCACTGCAATGGTATTTGTACTAACGTTATTTAGCCATGCGGCACATTCTGTGTCAATATTGCCTCCATTTATTACTCTTTCCTTTTATCAGCGCTGTTCCCGGCTAAAAATAGCAGTTTCGGGAATTTTTTCTCAAGCCTAATAATAAAAAGTTGTGCTGAAATAAAAAAGGGTAAATTCAAATTCTGTTCATGTACATACGTAAAATGACAAGAAGAGAAGGTCCATTTTATATGAGATGTAAAGAAGAACAAGAGTGCATTTGTTGACCATCAAAGCCAAGTCACAGTTAGACTTTAACCCTTTCAGCAAACATTTTCTTCGACTTCAACTTTAATTGTTCCTCACATTTGAGTTTATGATTCACACACTGATAAAACTCTACAATGCAGTCACTATTCCATTTCTTTCTTGCCCAAGTGTTCATATCAGCATCGTATTTCAGAGAAGCATTCATTTCAGTTTATTTTCAGGGTGACATTTTTTATTTTTGTGGACATTCATCGTAGTGGACAGAAACTTGTTTGTAATGTAGTACCTATCTAAACCAAGTCAAACGACATAAAGCAAACCAAACACACAAATTTTTCCCAAGAAGTTTATATTTAGATTTTTTGGGTAGAAGTTGTTTAATTTTTACTTTCATAAAGGACTCCATTAAACCAGAACATGACATTACTATTATGTACGTTACGAACAAGCACTTTTTATCTTTTGTTATGCATTTGAATATTTTTCCCTCAAGCATAGCTAAATGTTTAGTACACAAATTATAACTGTGACTGTGATGTACCACTTTCTTCATAGCTTCAGCTAAACGCATTTTGTGTTTTACTTTACTTTACTTTGTCATTCGAGAATTTTTTTTGTTAGAAACATAAAACAATACATGGGAAGTAAATCAATGTAATATGGTGTCTGGCATAGGTAAGCATTTTGAAGTAAAAAGAATATTTTCAATTTTAACAAATGAAGTAAAATTGACAGGGCTCGAGGAAGATACTGTCAATCATAAAGGGCAGCCACGCAACATTAGTACTGCATGCATGCCTGAGAATGTAATGAGGGTGCCATCAAATTCCAGTCTGCCTGTGACAACATGGTGTAAAATTGAAATATTGCGAGACAAGGGTCAAAACGACGAAGTGGAAACTGGCCATTGGCCGTTTTCTTCAATGACACTTAAAGGACCCAAGGAGACTCAATATAGAAAAAATGGTTCGATTCGTTGATTTCGTATGAATCAGTGACGTAAAATGGGTCCAGTTGGTACCTTTTTAATAAGGATAACCCTTGAATACTGAGGGCAGGTATCATGTATGTAGTAATATGCTTTCACAAAATGTGTTGTACCTGTACCATGTGCGTGTCTGGAAATTGAAGTCATAGACAGAGAGATATGAGAAAAGTAACGTAAGTAAGTGAATAAGGTCCAGGCCAGGCGAACAGACAAGGTAGAAAGAAACAAAGGCACAGAAATGCAAGTAAGTGAAGAGGCGACGACGACCAGAAAGCTAAGTAAAGGGAGGGCGAAGTAAAGTGACTACATTCTGTATTGTATGCATGAGGTTATATGAGAATAGGAACTTGTCATTGTTATTCCATGCTGTAGCGGATGGATGCATGCACCGTACTTACTTAATCTGTGGTGTGCTGTGTGCATAGATTATTCTGTCAAACTCACACGAGCCTCGGGAAAAGCAAGACGTTTCTTCCTAGCCAAGAAAAAAATCATCTCAGTTCATTTAGCAAAGCAAATAAACAGGCAACATTATCACATATTTATTAAATGTGCTCATAAATCTTTGGCTCCAATCTTTTCTCCAAGAAAGTGGAAGTTGTGATTGAAAGAAAAGATACATTTATTGTCTCAAATTTCTCAAACAACAAAACCTTATTCTGGTCGTCGTCAGTCAGGGGTGTTAAGTGCGGTTTTGTCACCGTTTTACAATAGTGCTAACAACAACGATGACGTCATAAAGACAAGGTAAATAAGTGATTGCATTGCAGACGCAATTTCCATTCTTCAAGTATTTACCTTTTATCTTACCTAATTCATTTCATTCATCAATTCATTGAAAAATTCCAAAATTCGGATCCCAATCAGAGTGAGCTGAGTAATGAACGGTCGCGATCTCTGACTGTGATCTCCAATGAAATTGGGATGGCATCATTCATATCAATTTATTGATCTGTCCCATTATTAGCAGCATTCTTGTTCATGAACAGGTAAAATAAAGGAAAAGTGTAAAGATTAAATGGATGTTTTTTGTTATTGTAGTAGTCAGAAGAAGATATCATCCCATCACATCCACATCTCAACTGTAACGCATCCTCTACATTAACATACCCTGAAACTGAAATTCATGCAAACGCTAAAAAGGGTTAAAACCGGTTGAGCTTGCTGTGGTCAGTTTCCCTGCTGCTCCTTGCTTACTGCCAGTAAACTTTTCTGGTGTATATCGAAACTCTGATGGTGTACAACTAGAGCTTAGTTGACTTGTTGTGAGTTAGTCGGTGAGGACGACCGAAGAGGAGAGTGGAAAGCAGAAGCAAGAGAGAGATCCAGTCGCAGTCTCCGGACGTGAACGACTAGACTGACTGAGAACACTATCACCCTCCTCGTAAATACAACTCGTTCGAACTTTGTCTTGTGAGTGCGTGAAGGAGAGCGTGTAGTTAGATTTAGTTTTCGAGAGAAAAGAAATCAAGAAAAAGGAGCGTTTCTGAAAGTGGCTTGTTGTAAAGTGACTAGTAAAATCAAGTGAAAAGTAGAGACAGAATAAAATTATAGTGGAGGGAGGAAGAAAACAAATTTGTTTGCTTTTCATCGGGGTGTTTCTTTCTGTGTGCTTGCTGGAGATAGCAGAAGGCAAGAGGAGGAAGGGGAGAAAAAGAAAAGTTTACTTTTTTCTAAGTGAGCCCAAGGAAAGCCGCCATACTGGATTTCTCAAGATTCTCGTCGGGTTCTACCCACTTTCTTCCCCCTTCGTTCCCGAGTCCGCCACCCTCCCGTGGCTCCTCGTCAAGCGGGACCACTCCAGTTGGACTCTCCGGAATGGCTTATCTCAAGCCGTCAGCTTATCCCACTGGAGCGATTAATGGGCTTGGCTTCGCTATGGGAATGTCATCTTCGCCCATGGACTCTGTCACTAGTGTGGCATTCGGACCTGGAATGGAATTTGGTATGTGGAAAAAAAAGAAAAGATTAACTTGAGATTGCTACATCGAGTGTAAAAATGAGACGATGCATGTGCACAATGAGACTATGTACAAGAAGATTTATTTAAAATGAACTTTTATTAATATTTAAGATATGTTTTCAGGTGGCTCGGGCAATCCCAGAAAGCAGCGCAGGGAACGAACCACTTTCTCACGAGCTCAGTTAGACGTGTTAGAATCGCTTTTCGGCAAAACGCGCTATCCAGGTAAAACCTCCAATTTAAACACTTGTTTAAAGCCAAGTCGCCATTTTTTAGTTGAAAAACATGCCGTGTCGTTAAAAGTTTTTATCAGCTTTTTAATTTGCACCTAGGAGAAAAGGAAAACCCTTTCACTAACAACTTTCAAATTTTCTGCTTTTCCAGATATTTTCATGCGGGAAGAAGTAGCGTTAAAGATCAATTTGCCAGAATCCCGAGTCCAGGTAAGCCTCTTTAGTTTCTTTAGTTCGGAGAACTTTTTACCATTTAATTTGTGTAAATGTAAATGTGACTCGGTGGTGCGTCAGCCAGCATTATCACGATGTTCTTTACCCACTCACTCACACCGTTTTACTTGACTTCAAAAATTTCCAACTTGTCTTTTCTCATGCTCATCTCATCTCATCTCAGTCACTGCTACATCTACATTCTACTCAAGCACACGCCCAGCAATCTTTAATACTTTTTGAGAATTATTATCTCGACAAAGATGAGGCGGTGATTTTGTTGCCTTGAGCAGACTTGAAAATATCTGAGTGTGAGTAAACTAGTCGATTGTCACTCAGCACAGCATAGCTTAGCTTTCGCTTGATCTCAAAACCATCATTGTCACTTGGCATTAAATCCAACTTCGTGGATGTTATGTGGATATTAGGAAGTTTTGTCCCATCGGATGGATGCATGACTGACTGCTGGATCAGACTAAACTAAACATTTTGATTCAAAAGTCAACCAAACCAGGCTTATATAAGCACATACTATATAACGGTATCACCGGAGAAACTTAATTTTCGAAGCTTGGAAATTATGAAACTTGCCTTTTGCCTACGTAGTTGATGACAACTTACATCTTAGCCGGAAACTTTGTTGAGCAGAAATCTAGCGGAGCAGGACACCATAAGTCTTCGTCTAATTCACGAGCACAAAAAACTTTTCCTTTCTCATCCACATCCTTGACTCGACACAGCTATCTTAGAATCTTAGCATCTTCATTTCTTCAAACTATTTCATTTTACTTTAGTCGAGTTTTATTTATATCAACTTCAGTCATTTCAGTGCTACGCACGGAGAATTACGGGGACGGTGACGATTTTCTTTCTTTACATACACACACAAGGAAATGTGGAGCGTGTGCTCACATACCCGTGAGACTAGTCTTAAAACTCTTTTTAAGCTCTTTTAGTGCCTGTCAAAATCGGTATTAGTTGTACTGTTGTCACCCTCATTCTTACTAAATATATCCGTCTCATCATCTTCATCACATCGCAGTCATCATGGGAATTTCTTAGCTTTTCTTAACTTAGCCATAAGTTACTAGGTACATTGTACATTCTCACAGCTTCAGCCTCTTTTTTTCTCACATTCATTTACTCACTTGTAACGCAAAGATTCGTCACATTTCATTTCATTATTCTCTCCAAACTTTGTCCAGCAAAAGGTTTATTAAGTTTGAGTCATTTCCTCAAATGAGTAACGTCCCTTGCTTCAAATTCATCGAATTGTTCAGTGCAAACCTGAAATTTACGAAAATACTATCTCCATCCATCCTGTGTTCGTTTTATGACATTGTCGAACTTTTTCTTCAGTTTGGAATAATTTTCGAACGAAGCTTTTGCCTTTTCTTTCTAGTCCAAGTGGAATTTCAGTGGGCGCATGGAAAAGACAACTGTTGTATTCCCACAAGATTTTCTCTCCGTTGTCCTCCATGTCGAAGCGCTCTGAAATGATGATGATGACGATAATGTCGTCATTCAGTCATTGTCGTTGTGTCTCTGGTTGAATTGAATGCTTCTGCTTCATACACATGAACAAAATTAGATGTCATCTGCTTCCTTCTGCTTTACCTTCTCTTATCTCCGCTTCATTTTATTTTCTATCTTCAATCAAAGCTTTGAAACTGTTGCAGTTATTTATAAAAAGGACACAAATGACAGAAAGGAATAGAAAGTAACGGAGGATGTGCATCCATTGAAGCAGCGAACGAAACTGCCGAATAATAAAAAGTAGAATAAAATGCTGGAAAGAAAAAATTGTTAAGCCGTTTCCAAATGTCCTTTCCCGTTTTACTTGAAATTCAGAGAATCGGAAGGAATCAAGTTTGTCGAGAATTCCTCTTCTCATCATTTCATAGTAGCAAACCAAGCAAAAGCAGACCGGTGCGGTGTGGATGTGGTTGCTGTACTACAAAAAATTGCGACAAAGAAAATAAAAGTTCTCTTTGCTCTGGCTCTGAACTGAAATCAATTTTTCAGTAAGTATCACTTCGCTTCATATAATTTTTTTGTACAGATTCTTGAGCGAGTGTGTGCATGTATGTGATGTACATAAGGTAGGTAGAGAAGAAAGGCGCACATTAAATCCTTTCATACATGATACGATAAAAAATAGTCTTTGTATTATATTATACAACTTGTGCGGTTGTCCTGTTCCATTTCATAACGTATGGCTGATCATCATCGGTGGAAGGGAAAAGAAGAGAAAGAGCGGATTTCTTTTTCTGCTTTGCTTAGTCTGTTTTATTGTGCTTCCTCCGCTCCTCGCTTCTCTGTCCGTGTGATACTACTGCATGTGATGTAAAAAGTAGAAATCGTATCAAGATTTAAGCTTAGGTTTGCATTGTTACATACCTACATTACATTGCATTTACATCTGCTTTTGCACAAAAAGGGAGCCATCGAGCCATGGCGTATGTAGCAGAGTTGGAATTTTTAAAATATACAGATATTGTAGCAGGTGAACAAAATAATCTTTTAAAGAAGAAATTTCTTTGGAGAGAGGAAAGGAAAAGAGGAGCGAGAAGGCCTTAATGTTATCATATAATGGCTTCAGTCACTATTACGAGCGATAAATCCTCCTTTAAAGAAAAAAATAAGCTCAAACAGATCCGTAAACAATTACCTACACAGAGAAAAGTAACGCGCGGAGCGTAACCAAAGATGAAATATTTATGGCACAAATTTACATTAGTAAATCATTCATATTTATAATATATGTAACAGTATTAATTTTGAACTTTGGCAGAGCTCCGATTGAACATAAATCCGTATTTACACTTAAACGTTCTCATAACAAATCCATTTCTGAGTCGCCTACACAAAAGTGGGGATCATCACATCGCCACAGTCAATATCAACTTGCCCCGTATCGCATCAGCTTTTTGCTTTCTGTACCTATTGTAGATTGTAGCTCTGTTGCTGATAAGCAACACTCACATTCGCGTCTCCTCGTACTAAAGGTGAAAAATGTGTTTTGTTTTGTTGGTGTTTTTGCGCCAGGGTGTGGTGTTTAGATAGAGAGAGAGTAAATAAATTGAATTGGGAAAGTTAATTTACTTGATGTGATTTGGCTTCAGGAGTGGATAAACTTGGGGTTAGGGGGATTTCCCGGTTTGTGTCTCTAGCAAATCCTCGCTCGCTTCCTGTCTCTGTTCATGTTTTTGCTGTTTGCTTGCCTGCTTTTTTCCGCTCCAAGGTGTTTCTGTCATTATATCATCAAATCATTCTCCTTGTTACTCTTAAACCTGTTTTCGCCTTCTCATTTATTTGTTCGCACTCTGAAAAATATAGGAAAACTCACTGGTTTCCTCAGATTACTTTCACTTCCTCCCTCCTTCCTTTCCTCCATTTGTAAATCTCTGCTTAAAGGACTCATCACATCAACATCACTTATCCCATTTCATTATTTGTCACTTTCATATTCTCATCAACTCAACTTAGCCATGGCCGTAAGGAGGTTTAAGTGAAGCAATTTGTTTATTTTGCTGAAAATTGTCTTACACAACAACAGAGATCAGATAAGCTTGCGTTTGATATCATGAAATGTAGAGTGTGTAGGCTATAATTACCGTTGTGTCACTAATTCCTCACTTGACACTGACACACTGAAACTCGATAAATTTTCATGGAGAGAAGAAACTAGAAAATGGAATGCGAGTCACAATCACAATAGAAAGTGGCAAGTCATTTAAAGTTATTTTACACATAGATGATGTACAGTAGTTCACGTCGTTTTCGTGTGTGTGTGCTTAAAATCATGATTGATTGATACTTGAAGCATGCCATTTTTCAATTGCCGAGGATTATGGTGTTGGCGGTTTGCGATAGACCGCACGATACGAGAGCAATAGGAATAAATAGCGTAACGTGCCATACATTCACTCGTTTTTACATTATACTAGTGTAGTATTGTATAAGGGTTGGCTTCACTGCTGCGATCTGCGATAAACCAGTTTTTCATTTTCGTCTGTACCCTTCTTCATACATGTACGTATTCCTCGCCTTAATTTATCATTATGTCAACACCAATTTCCACAGTTCGAAATACATCATCATCAAGTTTTTAGCGAAGCGAAATATTGTAATGTACAGTTTACTATGAATGAGCATTTTACTTCATTGGAAAGATTCGGTTCAAAAATATTTCTTTAGCATGAAGACAAAATCCTTTGAGGAAATGTTTTTAGTTGGATGTGAATGTTAGCATAGTGGGAATAATGAAATGCTTTTATTTTTCTTAAAAATGAATTGAACAAGGCTGACAAAAGGATCGGGCTAAAATAATCCAACTTTTGTATTGTAGTCACGACCCAGCAAATAACATTAAAAAAGCATGAAATCATAACGTTTTTTCTTTTCTGTTTACTTAGGTCTGGTTTAAGAACAGAAGAGCGAAGGCCCGCCAGCAATCGCAGCATCAGCAGAGTTCTGGAGGGACGGGCACGCCAGGTAAACGTGGTCGTGTAGCCAAGTCAATCAAATGTGCGCCGAGTCCTCAGCCAGGTGCCCTTGGCGTATCTGGCACAGCTCCACCAAATCTCGCAGGGACCACGTCCCACTCTCAGAACCAGAATGTGGTCGTTGGCAGCAGTGGGATACCAGGGACGAACAGCAATAGCGGGAGTAATGTGAGTAGCGGAAGTAACAATCCAAATGGAGCCTCCAGTGTGACCAGTAGCGGCTCCTCAGTCTCAACTAGTCTAGGCCACCTCACCACCTCGAACAACGGGGTGGCACAACAAATCGGAGGTGGCAGTGGTGGCGGTGGCGCTAATGGGGAAAACTCCATAGCCCTGCACTCCATAAAGCAAGAGCCAGTGCAACAGCAGCAGCTGCAAGATCCTCTGAGTCCCTCGAGTCCTTTCGGCGCTGGCAGTAATAACAATAACATTGTCGGCGGTGTGTACATGAAGAAGCAATCAACGTCTCCAACAAGTAGCAGTCCACCCGGTTCATCCTCGCAGCACTCCTCGTTGGGCGATGGGTCTCCCAGTCACCTCTCCACGGGCTATGGCACGACCGCTGTGGCAGCTGGAAATGGTCACGGACATTATGGGATTGTAAGTGGAGCGAATGGGAGTCAAACAGGACACTTTAGCCCGACGTCAGTAATGGACCACCATAATTATGGTTCTATCACGTCAGCCACAGCCAGCTTTCCCTGGCACACTCCCAGCATTTCCGAGTATCCTCCGGGAAGCTCTGTGCAACGGACGAGCCCGATAGGTTACGCGAGCTATAAAAACGGATCTTGTTATCCCTCGAGTTATGCGGCTGCTTCCTCATTTTACCCCAACATGACCACTGTCGACTACGCTGCTGCTGCCGCACATCATCATCAGATTGCGGCTGCTGCACATAATGCCCAGATGACCAATCATTATGCTACTATCTCCGCAGCACACTCTCAGCAACACTTTGCCAATGCCAGGACCGCCGAGTGCATGGATGGATATGAAAAGTACCAAGTTCTATAAAAGAGAGAAAAGAGAAAAGAAATACTTTCCCGGATTAAGATATCGTTTGGGCGAGACGTGAGTGTGAGCGTAGCGTGATCGTGAGCACGAATGGGTCTGGGGAATAATGTGAACCGTTAGTTTCAAAAATAAATCATATTAGTGCAATACATTCTCTCTTTTTGTGTGTATTGATGGAGAAATCATTTATTCATTTTTCGTCATGTTATCAAACGAAAGTTAAATTAGATAAGCTTAATTAATCACTTAGTTAAATATATATCTAGTTAAGTTATAATAATAATAGGTAGTTAATTATAGGTTGGGTTAAATCAGTTCTTGGAATGTGTGAAGGACGCACGCGTGCATCAGAGTATGTCTGTAATTGCAATTAAATCTTGATATCATTATCATTATTCTTTTTGTAAGATACCCCTGGGAAATTCTTGTGTAAAAAAGATTCCTTTCGGTAATTTGAGAAATTCCTTGAAATTGTACAAACCAATTTAATGTTGATGGAAAGCGGTACATTTCAAGATAATGTACTACTAAAAATATTGTGTATTTATGTAAGTAATGTAAACTATTATGAAATGGTTATAAAACAAAGTAGGTTAAAATTCGATATTCTATAAAAGTTGATGTAAATTATAGCAATGGAAGATAAAGATAAAAGTGAAGAATGATTTAAGTATACTCATAACTAAATAAGAACTCATTCTTGATGGAAGCTTAGATAAGAAATAAGATTAGAGAAGAAAATGTGTCAAAAATGTGTGTGTAAGTGTATAAAAAGATAACAGATACTTACCACATCATTACAATATTATTATTACATTACGTCATATGAAAAACCTCTGTTAAGTTTGAATGCAATTTTATAATAAAACAGAAAAATCCTAAAGAATCCATAAAATCATTTCTTCTCTCCAGTGCACTCCTTAAATGCAAGTACTAAAATAAAAATGAATTTCAGTTGGGATTGGGACACGAGAGGAATCAAAAAGGTGCCACTACTGCCGATCAAGGAAGCTGCAATGGAAACATGCGTAGTTGCAATTTGCATTCTTTAGAGGATTTATTTGCAAATGATGGTGATGACAATAAAATGACACTTGCTGCATTTCACTTGTTCCTGTAATTAACTTCCAATGTGCTGCTAGCAGCTTTTGAAAGGAATGCTTCTTGGAAGATGATTCTATTTTACTTTGCACATTGCCGACTAAAATTTGGTACACGCAGAATGCATAAAATGTCAAATAAATCAATGCATTACATTACGATTACAAAACTAGGTTTCTCGATCACCATCGTTCATACTTCAGTTATCTCTGACCTTGGAATTGTTATGATTAATGAATAGGGCTTTTTCGTATGGCAAAGCTATGATCATTAACGCACGATAAAAAGTTGCAATTTTTAAAAGGTCTTGGCTAGGTCGACTATAAACAATAACACGAGCCCGGAAAAAGGCAATCATTCAATCTCTTTAGTAGGTCAATAAAATTGGAAAAATATCTCTAAACATTAAAAATTGCGTCGCAATTTAAACAAAATAATTTGAATTTTAGTCCATTTGCACACACATAATTTTTAATTTCGACTTTTTTCAAGAGCTCATTTTAATTCATGGCTTACTGAACATTCTAGTGGCCTTATGACACTCAATCTGAAATTCTGACTCGTTGTGTAGAACGATTGATTTGGATACAAAATCAGTTTACCAAACTACTTTAAATTTTCATTTTCTTTCCAAAGTTATCTCTTACGCGGCATGACGTGATCATCAAATTCACCAATTTATGAGCACTCAGGTTCAAAAGGGCGGAAAGTTGCTCAAACAGACTGAATTCAATCTTTCCTTGCCTTCAATATAAAACGGCATTTTGAGTTTTCAAGTGCACAGTCACCACTACCACCACAAAGTGGTTGCGTTTTACATTCATTCTCGACGCGATCCACGCATGTAATAAAAACTTGAAAGTTTCAATTTCATTTCCTTTTAGCTTCCACACTCATTCTTCTCAAGTATCCTTGATTTTATCGGCTTGAACGCATTTCATCAAAAATATTCATTTCGACAGACAACTACTTTGAAACATATCTAATAAATATTTTATACACACACAACGTGTTTTTAATTGGGATTGCGAAAAATTTCTGTGGCAAAATAACAATTTGCAATTTCAAGATGTGTAGTAATTTGAACAAACAACAAACACCCATAAAAAGGCTAATGAAAACAATCCATGTAAAGCAAACAAAGGCAACCCAGATCAAACAAAGACTGGGAAACCGCATCAACTGCGCAGCGCAACAAACAAAGATAAAACTCTAGGGAGGAGGATGGATTTAATTGACTGTTGTGTTATGTTAGTTTACTTTTCCGGGCACGAACTCCACTCAGAGGGACAAACTGACGAGGAAGAAAAAGAAAGCAAAGTTACCCCAGAATTGTAAATGTCTGAGATGATGTAACAAAAGGAAAGGCATCCCTCTAAAAATTCTCTGGGGAAACATCAATCCATTAAAAATCACTTTTGACCAAGTGTGAACTATTTATTTATTTGCGTGATGCGTTTGTTTATATAACTCGGTCGGGCCCGCAGGACATGCGTCATGCGTGACTGTCACCATCATCATCCTCATTTATTGTCATCAGCCGGGACTTTTTTATTTAATGCTTGATTTGATTTACATTCAGTGTGGGAGCTGGCGCACTTGCTACTTATGGAATCAACCGACTCTGCAACTGCCATTTGTCAACTCCTCTTGTTCTTACTTCCAGCGAAATTGATACAGTTTTTTAAAGAGAGTGAAATGAAGCCACTCATGAATCTCGTCGTTTTCGTGGTTTAGTGTGAAGTGCACCACACCAGTCAAGCAAGCAACGTGTTACTTTTCACACTTGTTGTTTTTTAAAAAAGTGGAATGGAAAAGTCTTTAAAAAATGAATGAAATGAGAATGACGAAGGCTGGCCACATTTCATGGAAGGAAAAATGAGCCGAAAAGGATTTAATTGACTGCTGATGTATGAACGACAACAAAAAGCGTAAAGAAGGGAGGAGGGGACGAAACTTTGAGAAAAAGATTGGAATGAAATGAACTTTGTGAATAAGGTGAATAACACATTTGCTTGCTTTCACTATGTGATTTAATTTTTTTTGACAGATTTCAAAGGTAGGTGACGAAAGAAATGATGAGGTGATGTGATGCGAGTGACATGAAATGAAAACGACCGATTTTTTATCTTTTCAAATCACCGTTTCGTTTTTGATAGTTTCCTTTTCCAAGAAGGAAATTCCATCTACATTAAATACAAATGATCGAGACTGAGACTGCTTGGCTCCTCCAAGCAACTTTTGATTTGATGCGGGTGGTGAAAAATTGAAGTATGTAGGTGACTGAATTTATTTAGTTTGGCTCTCATTGTGTTTCCTCATAGATAAGATGTGTCTGTTCTGTAAAAATGTTTTATTCCCATTTCACGCAAAGTCATCAACAATGAAATTGTGGACAGCTCTTTCCTTGTTATGATTTAATATTTCAACCGAGATCATTGTACCATTTTCGCCTGATCAATGCCCAAATTTTCCGCTAGCATTTATAATAATATTTCCTGGGTGGAACCCTGCCTCAGCTTTCACAATATAATACAAAAAAGAGAATTTATCGCCTTCGTTCTTATTTTCCGTTGACGTTCATGCTCCATCCTTCCCTTATGCAGCACAATGGGGAGTAAACCACCACAGTCAATTCAATTATCAGAGTTTAACAATTCTCACAATGCAGCAGGGAAAAACCGATGAAGGTGGTTCGTTATTATTCGTTGTCGTTTGTTGCACTGTTTCGGTGACACAGTCACAGTGATAACGATATGAAATGAAATAAAATGTCAGTCAAATAACAAGTCTCAATTCCTCCAGTCAGTGCGGTCACAAGAATTTTATTTTTATTAGCCATATTTGTAAATGTGTGTTTCATGTGTTGTGTCTCATCTCATCTCATCTAAGACCTACCAACGATCATGATTTGATCCTTTGCTTCACCGAATGCAAATGCGTGGTTTGACGGTACGCTAGACAAAATATTATGAACGTCCATAACACATTGTTAACTCTGAAAAGATTTTTATACTTTTGGTGGTGATGATGAATAAGAATAATGGAAGCGGATATGTCATCTTTTCTCGTCAGCTCACTCAGTCGCATTCATTTTAATTCACATTACATTATTAATGCCATTTCTTCTTCTTGCCTTCTTCTCCTTTGATTCAGAAAAAGCAAAAGTCTCACACAATCACATTATTTCTCTCCTAGCTTCTTGTTAGTTAACCGGTATTTATGAGTATGAATATTATGAATGAGTGTATTAAGCAAGTATTGATACAGATGCCAAGAAAAGAAGAGAGGTGAACAAAGGAAACCAACCTGCCTACCTTTTAGAACATTTTTGTGCAACTTCTATATATGGACACAATGTGTGTAGGCAATCTTTGCTTGAATTTCTTATTTGCAGGTTTCTGTTTGTTAAATAGAGACCACCAACCAAATTTGACATGTAGACAGTAGGCGAAATAAAAAGAAAAATGCCCCTTTCCACAACTCCGCATCTTCATGTGAGTTTTGCTTTCCTCTCTTAATTTTTGGACGGAAAATGCAACTTGGATGAATAACAAATGATATTTATTATTCACAAATAAACCAATAAACAGTGATTGTTTGTTGCTACCGCAAATGGATATTATTTTCCAGTCTTTCCGACTCTCCCAAACATTATTTGCGTTTTACATTTACATTTTTCCTAAAAGTGTAATAATAGCTTGTTTCCCTAATTGTATCCCCAGTTTACTGAAAAATAGAAAAGGAATCGTTTCAGATATGACGAGACATCGTGCTACGCTGACACGGGAAGGTCACTTACGATTTGGTCTAAATTCTCCCTGTCCCAACAAAATTAATCATCTTTTTAAAATGTGCATTAATGTAGGGTAGATTAAATGGAAAAAATGACATATTTTAAAAAAACACGGTGACAAAACAAAAAAAATATTCGTGACAATATTTTTCTCCACCGCGTGCACAAAAAGATTAAAAATATGTATATATACCAGGAGAAAAAACGAAGCAAGCAAAAACCTTATAAAAGTGCTATGTGCCATTATGTACATTAGCCTGTGTTTATGTATGCATCCATTTCATCATCTCTTTCAGTTTTGTGGACGCTAATCCCTCAAGCCACCATCAAGCAATCATGAAATTGAAGGGATGTGTGCATACATAAACATAATAATAAAATACAATACTCAACTTTACTCCATACAAAAGGATGTATCCATTTTGGCAAACCCAAGCCGATGTCAATCATTTTGAAAATATGTGCATGGAAAATGCTACCTTACCTACCTAGATGCATATGAAATGAAAGAAACAGAACGGACCTCGTCACCTTCATTACACTTCACTTATTCCTCTGCATTGATATTTTTCATTCAATTCATTTGGGTAAATAACAATCAAATCTCAGCTTGTGTACATTTGCCCAAAAATGTTGTTTATGCGAGTGCGTGCATGCCGACAAGAGATGTGTGTAAATGAGATTGGAGTATTTGGGGATGTTGTAGCAGAAGCAGGAGCGGTAGCGGCTCTTTGGTTTTTACAGATTTACAAACGCATGAAAATGGAAAGATCAAAATGAGCTCTGTTTTTCTATATGGAACTGCCTTTGTTGTATGGATTATAGATTTGAATCAAAGCATAGAACTCTGGAATAATATAATGACCATTGTGAGTGTGTGAGGGACTCGGATGCATCTACATCAACATCAGATCATGCATCTTCTTCCTTCTGCCATCGACCGTTTCTTTTCTCTCTGTTTAAACGCTAACCGATGTCACGTTGTTCTAGCTCTTGCTTTACTCATGATGGGATGACTGACACGCAAAGGAAAGCGATATCATTTCATTATTATTACAGTTTGTCAGCTATTTTCCTCTCGAGTTGTGTATGTGTCAAGAAGGAAAACTTGTTTAACAGAGTGAACTATGTTTGCACTTCTTTATGCATTGTATTGTCCGTCAGCCAAAGAATTGGAGTAGCGAACAACAAAGAATGGCGAGCGAGAGCTTTCAATTTTTAGGGAGATGTGAACTTCTTGATCTGTGGGGAGTCCTTTTTCGACACATTTCCATCTTCAATTTTTTGTCAATGATATGATTTCAAATGTGACAAACTAACAAATAATAAGTTTTAATATGCCTACTAAATGCCACACTCAAAATCAATGTAATTTACGTATTTACGCGAACTTAAACCCAAAATCAAATTCAGCTTCATATTTAGCTCATTGATACTGCTATTTAATTTTATTACCAGTTAAATTACGTAAACCCCATTTCACCGTCGTGGTTAGCTTTTCCTTCTTGTTAAGAAATGATAGAATTGCCAAAGATTTCCCACGGTATCCCGCATCATAAAGTCATCTTTTCAACTTCCGGAGTCCGAAAGAATACCTACATAATACAGGTGGTGACATCCTCCCATTGCGCAACAGAAACGAACGGACTCACACACAAATATCTGAGAGTTATTGCTTCCTCCTTAAATACATATTTACGTGGATAATGTATTCTTTTCAGAAAAAAAAGAAGATATTTTGAAGAAAAAGATGTCTCCAAAAGTAAAAGAAAATCTCCACCCTTCGCTATTTATTCCATTTCCCATTGCTATTATCATCGTTGTACTGTGAACTGTATAATTTTTTGTTGACTTGATTTGAAGCATAAAAAGTGACAAAGTGACAATGTAATGAAAAGTATATTAATGGTAATTGAGGCAGGAGAAAAATATGAACTCGACAATCAGCAACTCTGAAGAATATGACGTGAGATCCGGTCTTAAGCTGGATTCACTGAAAACTCGAAACTTTCCGAATTCGTACATACATTCACTTCATTTCATTTCCTAATTCGACTTCTTCCTAAATACTCCCACTCCATGTTCACAGTGAAGAATAAAGAGTGTGTCAGGAAGCAAGCACCGCATTTTGCTCATTGAGCCGTGTCTTGATCTTGTCATGTGTAAAGTAAGTGAATGTGGAAGGAAACTTTCTCATATCACATCACATTTCTTTGAACATGAACACACGACTCACACCGGGAGCTCATCTTGAATTGAATTGAAGGGAAAAAATAATTTTTTATATGGTTTGATATTACAAATTACGCAAAAAGGAGAAAAGGAAAAAACTTGAAGATTTGTCGAGTTGTTGTGCGGTGGTGTTCCCCTTTTCCCATTTTTATATTGTATCTCTTTCTTTTGATAAAAATAGTATTGCTTCCTCCTTCTTCGTCTTCCCTTAAGCTTTTTTCATTACATTAAAACGATGTCTGGGAAGAAAATGAAAATCTCCTTGGAACGAACGTGGAAGTTGGATGGAGCTAGCAGCATCAAGCATCAACAATGTTCTCTACTGACGTAATGAATGTAAACGGTGGGATGTCTTTTATTGTAATCATTTTTATCTAGAGAAGCAAAAAGCAAAGGTACACAGTTTGAAGAAGAAAAAACTTTTTTCATTTCATCATTCTTCCCTTTTTCTATATTGTATCTGTCTCTCTCTCTTTGGATGGTCGTGTGTTCGCCTTAGTATTATTTTCACCAACCATGGGAAAAAATCTGAGTTGTTGATCTTAACTCGTTGTTGGTTTGGTCTTGGTTGTTTGCTTGCTTGTAGCGTGATGTAAGAGAAAAGGATAAAAATAGAAAAGAAAAAAACTAAAATACGGTCTGTTGTGAATCTTAAAAAATTGGGATGACAAATGAAAATCCAAATAAAATTATTGCCAGCCTTTGCATTTTGATGAAAAATGACATAAAATTTGGAGTTTCGAGTGAAAAGAAAACGAGATAATTTATAACTTTCATTTCAGAGCAGTCAAAAATAAAATGCTAATAACGCACAGCCAGCCGCTTCCTGTACAAAACGTCTTTGCATTATTCTCCTCCAGACAAATTTGAAAAGTAGCCCTTTGATGAAAATAAAAAAGGGGAATCAAAATTTTGATATTGCTCGTAATTTAGTCACACTTGAATAACCCTCACCCACGAAGAAGTATTTAGACTTGGATGACGCAAACGTATACTTACATAAAGCTAGGTTTAAGTAGAGAATGAGAAAAGAGCAAAAGAAGAAAAGTTATTGTTAGAGAGGAACCGGAGTATTTTTATTTTATTAAATCCGAATGAATGAACATTTTTTCCTTTCCATTTAAACAGACTCTTCATGTTGATCTGAGATGATTTTTAAATTGTTTGAATCAGTCAGGCAAGAAAGAAGCACTTAAAGAATGAACCAACTCCAAAATAGAAAAAAGAAACTCGTAAGAAACAACCTGCCCGATTTCATCATTTTACACGTTTCTTCCTCTTTTTATAACCAATATAACCTGTGGATAAAAGTTGGTATTGTACTGGGTAGCTAAGACTTGTGGGAATTCACATGGTCCCAATAAAATCAAATAAAATAAATTTGCAGCAGAAAAAAATGAAACTCTCGTGACGTACGTAGTAATACATAGAAAAAAAAACATTTTTCCTTTGATTTTGATTCAGGAAGACAAGCGTGGTGTAGAAGCCCGTAGGTAGGTCTTGTAGCTATTCTTGTGAAGAATTGAAAAGATTCTCTTCAAATATAATAATAATAATATATTGTATAAACAAGCATTGTAACAAATTATTTGTGGAAACGGTTCAACAATAGACTTTAAGACCTGCCTTCCCATCATTGCTTACCTTTGAGATGGTCCGTCGGTCAGACGCTTTTATTTCAGGTTTCGCCTTTCTTTCAAGATGCTTTGAAAAACTGTTTCCCTTTTCAAAGTCTTAACATGTTACCATTGTTTCTTCTTCCAACACGTTAGCAAATCTTCTTGATCATTGTAACCATTTTTGTATACCGAGTTAAATTCACCATTTTACTTTTTACTTCCGGTCATTTGACGCAATCAATAAAGTTTGCAATTATAAATGTCATCAATCCTCCAATAGACATTGTTTTGATAATAAATCCGTACCCAGTTATTGACACAAATTCTTTCCAAGAAGACGACATCTCAGTTGACACAATGACGGCGACAAACTGCGAACGGGTGGAAGCTGAAAATGCAAATTCAACCACTCCTGAATCATCGTTATCTTCAAGTAATTCGGATGTCGATGTTGAGGGACAGCAGCAGGATGAAGTTGGTTCTCCAGCGATTCCTGCATTGGTGGACTCACTCAGATTGCAGCCAATTCGCCACAAATTTAAAAATGTAATTTTCAGCATTCTCGACACAGGTGTGGTCTGCCTGGAATTATTGCAGCATAAAGATGAGTCGACAAAGACGGTGGAAGTGTTTCAGATCTCCCCGGATGGATTTCTTGTCAGCCTTACATTTAAGTATTTCATTAAATAATCCTAGACGTACATTTCCGTAATTAGACGTTAACTTTTCCAGGTTCAAGTTTATTACCCCAACAATGGAAAAGGTATTGTGCCCGGTGATGAGCCTCCTCCGTTGTCACCTGGAGGACCTGACGAAATTCATGCTTTTGATGAGCTCCCTGCGAAACATCTTAAAAAATATCTGTACGCTTCAAAGTGTGTCAATACGGTGAAATCGAAAACGCCTAAAGTAATTTATCACAGTAAGAAAGCCAAGTTCATGCTGATGGAAAATGGTCCGGTTGCCGATTTTCAAGCTGCATTCTACGAAGGTAACTGAAAATACTCAGCTTAATTTTTTAAACTCGGCTGAATAAACGAGTCGTTTTCAATTCTAAGGTGCTCGTGTCACTAAGACTGGAACTCAGTCCGAAATTGTATTAGCAAGCGGCTGGAGAAATAAGATTGACAAAAATGTGGATGTGAACGAACTCCCTCCTTCGATAAAGTGTCTCTGGGATCATTTCCAACTTGCTCTAAATCATTGCGTGAAGATTGAAAATTGTTTCGAGAAAATGAGAATTGAGTCTGGGAGCTCCATTAATTTTCCCATCAAGTGTGGCAAACGACCACTGAGTTTGCAAAATGAGTATCGAATTTCGAGTGCTCCAAAAGCGCAGGTTTAAAAAGATGAATGTTTCCTGTTTGTTCACTTGCTAATACGCTACTTTCAATTATTATTTGCTTCCCAAACTTTCTCCAGGCATTCCAGAAGATTTCCATTGACAAAGGGGAAATTATCCGGGAAATACCTGCACCTGACATTGGCAAAATCGTTTTGACGAAAAACAAAGGAATTTTTGTGCTGAATCGTGCCCATCCCGAAGGCTACATCACAGCAGCCGATTACCTTATCTCGTGTGCTCCTGCCAGACGGCAATTACTTCAAACTGACAGAATGGTGAAAGCGATTGTCAAACTTTGTTCTGATGTGTAAGGAAAAATAATTAAGTACCTACCTAGTCAATAATTAGTTTATTCTTCTCATCCCAGTGAAAGTGTTTTGCAAATGCTACGATACGTGTTCAAAATAATGTAGCTCAAGTTAAAAATTGAAAAAGTGTAATAAAGAAAGAAATGTGTGCAATTTTGGTAGATTGGACTGATCATGACTATAACCACATCACATTGCTTTTCAGTCACTCACTCATAATCTCCGTGATAATCGATCCATTTAATCTTCATAAACAACTGCATTCAACCAGTCACAACAAAAGTAACTTTGTTTCACAACTTCAATCATCAAATGCACGGTAGCCGGTGACGTGTGCATGACCATTTGCTTCCAGTTCCAGTAGGTAAAATCCTTTGTATTTAACCAACTACTCAATACATGATCAAGCTAATTTTTTCCTTTGCCCACTTCACTGCTGGTTGGCGCACTTCCTTTTTTGCTTCATTGTATCCAGCAAAGCCAATTGAGTCTGCGTAAAATGTACGTACATACGTAGGCACTGATAACTCATCTCTTGTGGTTTGTGGAAGTAAACATTGGAATAGTAATAAAGTAAATGAAATGCATGAGATTTTAATGATACGCGACTTACGCGAGCAAGCAAAGAGTGATTGACGAGCAGTCAAAAGACCCTTGAAAAGTCTAAGCCCACGCACACGCCCGACACGCGGACATTTTTTTGCTGCTCCGTATCAAGTCACAAATTGGTTTGCCTTGCCCACTTTTACTTCCGAAACCACCTCAAAAGCCTGGAAATACTATGTGGGCTGTTAATAATTGTGTGTTATGTGGGCGAGGTTTTAAACAACACAACAGTATTACATTTTCCCTGCCACAAAATGAGACTTCAATAATCAGTAATTGAGTTTTTAGGTTTCATTTCTACATAATAGAAATCGAAGAAACGTTGAATAAATTACAACTTTCATGAAGTCATCTCAAAATGTGTCTCGTCTGGATTTATCGTTAAAGCCCATGTGTTTTTACTTCTTTTCAATATCGACCAAAAAAGATTCAAAATTTGAGATTAGAAAATTCACAGAGATGTCGGCTGAGCCTAGACACAATCAAATGAAAATCTCATTTACTTCACAAACTAGATAAGGAATACGTAGAGCAAGGGTAAAACGATAATCTTTGGAGCACGAGTTTGTGCGGCGGCTGACGCATGTGTGGAATACAATAAAGAATGATATTTACCGGTGGAATTGTGTCAGTCATTTCCGCTCCTGCCACTTGCTAGTTTGTGTCCAAATCACTCTCTCCTATGCTCCAGTATAGTAATACATAAGATAAAGTAATAAGACAGGCGTATCAAATTATTTTTGAGTATAGGGCATATTCCAAGCAACGAAAATGAATTACAATGAAGCTGTAAGGGATTTAAACGAACAAAACAGTTGGATTGTTGTAAGGCTGCATTTCTATACCAAATCTTTGACTTGATAATGACATGGAAAAACGATGACGTTGTGGACATGATTCAGCAAAAATACCAAAATCAGAAAAGGCTTCTGCACTTGTTCGAACTTTCTACTTACACTTACACAAATGCTTGTAAAGGAAGAATTTCTGTTGTTGAGTTGAGATGCATTAAATTGATTGAATTGAAATTGTAAATGATCGGAACAAACACATTCAAATTTTAACGAGCCATTTACTTTTTACTTTGATGTCTGCTTATAGTTTGAAATGGAAGACGATTGCATGGTATGAAAAATTAGGTGGTTTTTTAATTGTTGCAATATTGTTATACGTAACAAATGTGCTTTACCTTGCATATTAAATATCACAGTTTACATCCATTAGCGTGTGACAGAAATTTTGTTTTTGAAAATCGCATTATTTTTCGTTTTCCTTCCTCTTTCCCGTTCCTCCCTACACAATGTATTTTGTTTGTTACACAACACAGCTCAAGCCCCATTCATTATTCCTCCCTCGAGCTAATTAGCTAAACCTTTTGTGTGTTTGTGTATGTAATGTGTTCTGTTTCGCTCGTGGCAACTTGTGATCTTTTTCATCGTATCGCTATCAAATCAACAGTTGTATGTACTTTGCTTTGCTCTCTTCAAATCATAATGATGCATTATTACCATTTCCCTCATTCCATTTGATAAATCAGGCAACTAGCAACGAAATCGAAAGGTGTATGAAACAGCTAGAGCATCAAAGGTGATGTTTTTATCAGCCCTCCTCAGCAGAGATTAATTCGTGTGGATGAGAGAACAGAAGTCATCTCACATCCACAGCTGCACAGGTGGGCATTGGAGCACAGATGTGGTGGAACAACCAGTCCGAGTTGCCTCCAATTCCACCCTGACTCACTTTGCGCTCTGAGGGTTGGATTTCGAGCTGCACTCACCTCACCACCTCAGGTTGTTGTTCAGATTGGAATTGGAAGTGTGCACATATTTCCATCCATATGCACATGTGGCGCAATACCTGACTGATAATTATTCCGACTGTGACGAAAACGCATCAATTCAAAGGCCGAACCGAAGCTTTGAATTCTTTTGCGTTTTCTCTGATATCCAAATTTACGTCAGAATTGAGACACACACAAAATAGGTAGATTTATTATCTAAAAGGAATGATCAGGGAAAGCAAGGGTTGAATCTGAGCCAATCTGACACAGCTCCGCTTTTCTTGGTAAACTAACCTCTTACAAAGTTTATACAAATACGTAATTTTCTCATGTCGCGTCTGGTAAATTGTTACTAATTACATTTTCTGCATGTTGTGTGTAAAGTTGATGAAAATATCATTTCTCGAGATGACTCATTTAATCATCTGCTAACTTTGTGTCCAATCAAGATCGAGAAAGAAAAAGGGAACTGACTGAACACAACTTTATCTCATCTCTGTTAAAAATATTTAGTCCACGTTGATTTGCAATGCACATGTGTTGTTTACGAGATTTATGACGATGTTGATGATATTGTACCAAGTAATTTGTTTAAGGATCAGAGTGGATTATCAAAAAATGAAATGTTGCTTGCCATATGTACTCCTGGTCCTGGTCGTGGTCTTGATGGAAAGGATTTTCATTATTATATCTGTTAATTAAAGAGGCGCATCTCGGTTTATGCATTTTTCCTCTTTAAGTGCCGCAGTCCGCAGTGAAGGCTTTTCTTATATTCATTCAAATCCACTTAGGAAATTTTTTCAATATAATATAACAAAGTGATTTTAATCGATAAGTAAGTGTAAGAAATTTAAATTGTATGAATAAATGTATGTATCATTATTAATTAGGTATAACTGTTATGTGATAGGGTCAAAGATAGGTAAAGTGCGTGACAATTAATACTTCACATCGTAATGACCTTGATTATAAAACTGTCAGAGGTTCATCATGTGATTTTAGAAATTTAGCGGAATATTATGACGCGTCTGTAAAATTGATCTTTAACCTACATCGCTTTTCTCAAAATCTCACAAAGAAAAATTTGAGGGGTAAATTAAATGGGCATTTTACAGTTACCGTTATGAGCACTTTATTTAAGAAGTCCGGGATTTAATTTCAAAAAGTCATCATTTTGAGGTTTCGTTTGTGATTTTATTAAATACTTAATTGCTAGCTTTAGCAACTAATCATTACGTTATTACAAATGACGGTGTTTACAAAATGAATGCGGATGGTATCATTAACAGATTACTGTCCGTTTAATTTATGTTTCGTAAAATAATGTTTTTTCCGTCAGAAAAATCAACTCTAATCGTTCCGCGCACAAAGAGAAAATTATACATTCAGAATTTCTAGAATCCCAACAAAACAAAATTCTTAATCCTATTGGCTCCGTAAAGAAGCAAAATAAAATGTCGACGAGGAAAATTTTCCTGTATTATGAGCTACGTTGTGACGTGGGTTTGCTTTCTTCTTATCAAATCGCGCGACGCAAAACGCGACCCTTTCTATTTACAATAAAGAGACGGACTTCGTTGGACTCTAATTGTAATGTGAAGAAATTGTAAAAAGGTACATTACAAAGTAAAAAAGAGGACAGGAAGAAATCGAATGAGAGCTGAGATGTGAAGCAGAGATTTTTAAGATGTTCTAATCTCCTATTTTCTTGTCAACCACGAGTAATTTAAAGCTGAAAATTTAATGTAATTGTATTCAGGTTTTGCCCAAAAAAATTCTGTTTCTGATAAGCACAACAGGACACAGTGAGAGAAACGTGGAAAATAGTCAATTTTCTTTCATTCTGGGGTAATATTAAAAATAATTGTAATGGTTATGATTACGTGTTTTGCAGCTTATTTAAAACTCTTATTATTTCCGTATGCTAGAGAGAGAAAGAAAGAGAAAAAGACAATAATTGCTGTAAGGGACTGAGTTTGAAAGTCTAGCATTGTTATTATTGTCGTTTGCACGACTATTCAAAATGAAGACACAGCACATGCACACCAATAAAAATACACAATGACTAAGAGCCATTAAAAGTTAGCAGTGCCATTAACTATGCTGGCGTGGAATAAATTGAAATGAAGGATGAAAAGAGTAGAAAGGAAGAAGGGCTTAATCGACGCTTTTTACAGCACATTCAAAATGGCCATTGGCCTCTTACGCTATCCCATCGGGATGACATACGTATTACTATTACGTAGTTTCCTTTTCTACTTCCATGCACGCTCTGCCAGCACTCGCCTTCAGAATGAATCAAAGGAAAAAATAATCTTTAATAAAGAATAAAGGAGAAATAATAAAAATGAACATTAATAAAAGTCATTCATGATGTGTCAAGTCGACAATGTTTCTTCTTAGCTCGCCAAGTCGAACAAGAAAAAGAAGCATGAAATGAAATTTCGTTTTTAAGTCAGCCCTTTTATTTTCGCGACAACCGCTCACTTACCTTTGAATAATACAAATGATCATTATTATTATGTGGTTGTGGTAGCTTTGTTAGACCATCATAACTACAATAATCATGGTACATAACATACGTACGGCTACAAGATGGAGGTGACAGTTTTCTCAGAAGGTACCTTATCGAGGAGGTACCACGCACCAAGCACACACCTTTGAAGCTCTGACTACTATGACAGCTGTAACGACGCGGAGCGTAGCACAACGTACAATAAAAAGTGCCACTCCAAATCTTGACTTACGGCTGAATTAATTACACATTAATTAAGAGATTACGACTGCTTTGGATGTGTTGGTAATAATCATTATAATAACTGTAATTGCTGCGTGAAACATCGTCCATCTTGGAGATGGATTTTTTAAGCGTTTCAAACGGATGTAATGTGAACACGCAGCCAGCCACGGGGATGTGAATGTGATGTCTTTCTTGTTCCATCTCCATTCTTTGAACAAGAATCTTGCGCAGTTAAATTTTTAAATGCTTACTATACCCTGTTACTAACTAAGTTTCAGCTTACACCGAAAGTTCAAACTTTTTGAGACAAAGTTTCGTTGTGAAAATGAAAAACGAGGCTTGGGTTCAAGAATCGTTGTAAAACCTTTTTACAGCAGAATAATCACCAACCAAGTGCCATTTACCTGCGCAGGTATTTAATTAAAAGGAACCGGGCGGGTATTTATTTATTTTGCCCTTTTTATTCACTCAGTTTATTCAAGTAAACATTCTTGAACCCGTTCAAACAAAACAAAGCACAAAGCATCGAAAAGCTTGAGCCCATCATTATTTTTCGAGTGAAGAGACTCCTCATCATCGTCGTGATCATTATAGGTATTTGCTTTGATCAAAAGCATCGCATTTTTTCAAACGAGTGTTTGTACGCAACGAATGAAATCAAGCTAACGAAAACGGGACAAAAAGATCCAGAGCAGAGAAAATTCTTTTCGTAAGCTGCTTTTCTGGAAAGCCATTTTTTGTTGTAGGCTGTAGGGATGTTGATGTTACGTAGGATATGTACATAAGGGCAAAAAATCCTACTTTGGCTTGTTGCATGTTTCTTTTCCCTCTCCACTCCACTTTTCTCTGCTTACTCAGATAGATACGTCTTACGACAAATGTGCTCCACAATTCAATTGGACAAGGACGCAACGGTTACATTACACTACGTTTTGCATTGTATCTTACCTGTGCGGTTTAAATTAATTCGAAAAAAAATTAATACCACTCACGCTCCAAATTTTCGCATCACGCTGGCTTCCTTCCATCCAACATCATCTCTTGCTTACGTAATACCAAATTGGAAGATGAAATGAAAAATGTCCTTTAACGAGTCACATGTTCACATATTTTATAACATTGCCTTTCACTTACATCATTATTACATCACATCATAGCATTAAACCTTTAAAAAAAAGATAGTTAAATTAAGTTTTTCTCCATTGCCAGATTGCCACTGCTTCCAATAAATGGAATTTATATGAAAACACTTTATATTTACTAGTACATGAATCATTATGGAAGAAGAAAAAAGAAAAAGTCGAAAAAATCAACCGACTCCTCACAGATTTGTGTGTTAAGTTGAGTTGTGAAAAAATCATCAGCAAACAAACAGGAGCTGACAATAATAAGATAGATCTTGTGTAATAATATGACTTGAGAGGATTTTCATGTGTAAATACGAATTATGAAGATAGATTTACCATACTTTTGTACTCTTCGTCATCAACAAGTATAAAATGATATTTATAAGCATTTCATTCTTTTTCTCTGTTCCGCCGATTCTGTAAGTGGTAGTAAGTAGTGCATTATCTAGACTTACTTACTTAAGTACATACGTATGTACATTTCTCTTCTCTTTGTATATGTGTAGACGTTTTCTCTGTGTACTTAACTTAAATGTCCCTTATAAAATAATATAATGATATTCATTGTGAGAAAAAGCAAGTCTAATAATATGATATCACATCACAAGTAAGTAAGCAAAGAGCGGCATTACTTTTTCTTGCAGCTACTACTACTGGAGAAAATATAATATTTTAGTCGTTTAGTAGAATTACAATCGAGTAAGCCGGCTTGACTTGGCTCTGCTTGGCTTTCCGTCGTCTTCTTTTTTCCTTTCTTTTTTCTTGGCGTCCCTTAAGCCAAAAATCTTGGTATTAGGAGTGACTTACACCAGGTTGAAGTGGCATGCTTTCCTTGTCCTCATCATATTATCGTCATCGTCATTGTCACCCAACTCCTTTACTTGTACAATCACAATAGAATTTACTTAGGTAAGTGGCACATTGTAAATAATATAATAAAGCTCAGCATCAGCAAAGCTCAACTTTGTCTCTAAATACAGAACAAATGGGGAAATGAAAACACAGAAATAAATAAATAAGCTCACGCTCCAATCCTATTACGCAGAGCTCCTTTCATTTATTTATGCAAGTAGGTGACTCACTCAAACATTTCACGGTTATTTCATATCGCAAAAAAAAATCTTGCCAAAGGAAAGCACAAGCAGCCCAATAATTTTTGCTGATTCTCATTTTCCCATTCTCAACTCAATTCAGGGACAAGTTTAAAAGTGACATAAATTAAAATGTTGAAATTCACAAGTTGGCAGATGCACCAAAGATCGGATCATTTCAATTTTTATTGTTTGTTTTAAAGTTTATTTTTTTAATAAAATGAAATGCTAATAAATGGTAACAATGAAACGAGCGCATTTGGGTCTGGTGGCAACCTGCAACCTGCATATCTCTCTGTCTGGTTTATAGTTTAGACTCTGCTCGGTATTTAGTACAGTTTTGAGGGAAGTGAGTTGAGTCCGCTTAAGAAGTAATGTTATAATAGGCTAAGCAATTCTAAGCATCCATAAGACTCTTAAGTTATTGACTTTCTTTTATTGTCATCACGTTATTACCCTCATCAATGCCACTGTCACTCTGCTTTCTGCTTGTGTATGAACTGTAGGCTTACTAGATGCCTCTATGTATTTATCTATAAGAAAAGCGCGCTCCAAAACTGTGTGCAAAAAAAAACTGAAGCAGAAAACTACTCGAGTCATAAGAAGAATAATAATAACAATAACGCGTATGAAGTTGTTACAGTCTTAGAGTGACTTGACTGGAGTCTATTATAATATTAGGTTATGCTACAAGGGAGGATATGAGAGATGAGACGGATCAATTCTTTCTCTTTTGCTTACCTTCTTCTCGCTCCCGCTCCTGTGTTCATGCGTGGAAGAAGTGGAGCGCTCGATCTGTGTAGTGTAAGGCGAACACGACAAGCTACGAATAATTGCCATCCATAGTTGTATGTAGTTGCTGGATGGTGAAATGAAAAGGGGTTGGTGATGATGGTAGAGGCTTCTGGAGGAATGTAACGGGCTTTTTTCGGTAAGTTAAGTACCCAAAACAGGATAAGTAAGACTTAAAGTGTATATGAATTACAATGAAGTTGAGAGGAGTGTAATTCCTTCTTGTTTCTTTTCCTCCTCTGCCGAAGAAGATGAACTCTGAGTCTAAGTCTTTCCTCTTTTAATACTCTACCATAAGAAAGACCATGCCACTTTTCCTATAAGTAAGTCATCTGAACTGTTTAGAAAAGGTTTATAAAGAACTCGCTATTGTATTTATGTATAGATATTAGAATTTTAGAATAATAAGGGAAATAGGAAAAGAAAGGATGAGCTGGAAAAGCTGTGACTTAACTGAGCAGCAGTAGCACACAGCTTTGACTTGCTTAGTTTGTTAAGTTTAAAAATGTATGCATTTTATTTTATTTTATCAGAGAACTGGCTACATCTACTAATGCTACTTTTATACCTTGTAAGCGTTTTTCAGGTATGAGGATAATCAGGATTACGCTTTTATTCCAACTACTTTGTGTGCTGTCTGTCTCTGCCCCACTCTTCTTCAGAGGATTCGCCACTTTTCAGCCAGTCATTCATTCATTCATTTCATTCAGCAATTCACTTTTTAAAGGGATCACACGGAATCAGAGTTCCTCCTGACTGATGAAGATAGATAAAAATGCTTTGCCCTTGCAATCATTGCCTTTTTGTCATATTTTTTGCCATATAAAATGACATTGGAGTGTAAGTGTAACAGATACGTTTGTATTAGATAAATCCACAAGTGCAAGGAAAGCAGTTTACCTGGATGAAGTAGAGTAAAGTCTCACTGAGTCACTTACAATCCTAGTCAATGTATGAATAATGGAATTTCATGAATTAAATTTGAGCCGAGTCGCATGTAAGCGACTAAGGGAAAGAGAGAAATGTATTGTAAGTACACTGGTAAATACCTTTAGGAGTTAAGCCTGATTAGTGGACAAGGATGAGTGAGCATAAGTGCAATGTCAATTTGGCACGCGAAAAGTATTATATTAAACACTGTCGATCTATAAAAGACGGCTGGCTAAAGGTAGAGAAAAAAAGACACTTTTTATTTATATTACAACATTGCTATTATCCTTATTATCTATCACCATCATGATCACGGCTAATACCACCATGTATAATAGTATAATGCGTATGTATGTATTTATAGCATTATCTGGATATTTTTACCATGATTTTCTAAAAGTTTAAATAAACAGTTGCAATAAATCCTTTGTTTGCGGATTTGTAACTTTTTTCCACTCCCATCAAAAATAAGCACTTGCCTAACACAAGCACAATCAGTGAGTGAGTGAAGAGGTCGACGAGTCGACTAAACTTGTTTAGATAACAGAGAATTTCATTAATGCATTAACTAAACAACACTGACTTTTTGCTGCAATGAACTTTATTGGATTACATCAAGTCAAATACTGAGGTGATGATTACTCGACAAAAACTTTTTTCACTATTTGTGTCAATAAGATGGTGCCAATTTGAGATCCAAAATTTTTACCTACTTTTCCCTTTAATTGTAAGGTTGCATTAGAAAAGGCTTTTTGCACAAATTATGTATATACATGCATTTTTATAATTTTCATTATTAATTTTGTTCGTTTCTGCCATGTTTCCCAAGATTTTAATTGTTTGCCTTCAAGTGTGCCATGATACACGATGCATTTTAAAAGATTTTATTTTAGTTTAGTTTTTTATCAAGTTAAGTTATGTCGTTGCATTGGACCGGACAAAAGCTGCCAAGCCAGTTTTTAGCAGCTTTTCCATTAACATTTTCCCCGAGGTTATTCGGTACAAGGCAAGCAAAGTAATGAAAAAATAAATTTATTGGTGAGACTCTCCGGTGCTGGTATGAAATATTTGAATGTTCAACCCCATCTTACTTGTCACAGAAAATGTTTTATTATGGTACATAAGGGGCACAACAAAATGATAGTCGCCATCGCCAAGTACTAAACAACTCGTCTAATATTCAAAAACGTGTTATACATAGTTATAATAAAATACGCAGTGGGTTGAAGTTGAAGTTGAAAAAGGGAAAAAGTCAGTGGAAAATGGGAGCTCACATTTTCATGACACGACATGGCAGGCAGGAAAGGAATTATTTTAAAGGGGGAAGTAAAAGCAAAATTCAATGCGTTTTTGTCCACTTCGTTTTTTGTAGCTTGCTTGTTCAGGTTGTCACAATCTGAGACATGAGATCATTCAAAGTGGAGATTGTAGAATGAATTTGCTGCTGGCAACAACTTCAACTCTGTCGCAAGCAAAGCAAGCCAAGCCAGATATCAGCCCATTCAATCTTGGTCCTTTTCACTCCATAAAAATCGAAGCAAAGTAAAGTGAGCGAGTAAAAACGTTGATACCTACACACATACGTACATTCCATTACATTTTTCTTGGGAGCGAGTGACGATGGAACAAGAGCAAAAGACCAGTGTAGATTGAATAATGCTGCGTGTAGTGGCATCCCGCTGATCTTGAAAACACAACTAGAAGAGATGAGAGAAAACGAGCTGAATTTCTGAGTTATTGAGTTATATGCCTATGTTACACTGAACGGTTATAAGATACAATGTACCTATGTATGACGAGTTTCTGGTAGTAGTAAGTAATAAAACGAAGTAAAGTGAAGAAGGGGCAGATCGCGAGGCGCAATCTCGCAGCCACCCTAGTCAGCCATGGAGGCGGAGGGCGTACTTTCAACTCAGGACTGGTTGGAGTGAGGCAAACCAAGGTCTAATCAGCTTCGTGCTTATTTCCACAGTAGGCTAGGCTCAAGTTGCAGCTAAGGAGGAGGAATCACTACACCAAGGCAGAATTCAATGCTACCGCTACCACCACCACGCTTCTCCTTACTGACGCAGAACCTAACCTCGCTCGCTACTACTCTTCTTAGTTTATGGATGCTATCCTTATAGAAACTCATGCACACTTCGCTTCATGTTGCAATAAGAAAGAAATGTAGCACTGAATAGCAATACATGCGTTTCAAATACCTGACTGAGGTAAAATAGCACAGGTATCAACTTTTCTTTTACTAAAGACTTGGGTGATACCGAAATTGTTCCGTTCCACAATTACATATGATATATAATACAATACAATCAACCAAATCTTGATAAATTAGCTTTTTCGCAACCGTCTAATTTTTCATCAAAGTAGGAAACTTGAAAAATAATACTAATTAATAATATTAAAATAATCGTAATTAAGCTTCTTTTCGACAACGAGACTTGAAACGGAGCCCATACGAATGTTGAGGAACTTAATTAGAGCTATTAACACGGGATACATTTAGCAACGCTCTTTCTTTAAGAGAAATCACCCGTGCACCTGAAATAACATTATAATGCTGTTGTAACAATAAAATGCTCGTTAACCTTTACCACATTTAAAATCCAGCATAATAACTATGAACACCGAATCAGGAAGCTTGAGGTTTTGTTACAGTGATATTACCTGAGGTTGTTACTCCCACTACAAATGGTTATTTTTGGCAACACTTTTCTTTTATATTTACCAACCGCCAAATTTTCTCCTGAAGGACAAAAATTGCCGTATGCGTCATTGCGAAGTTTATAAATAAAATCGAGCACTTGCAAAATTCAGACCCTTTACAATATGAGATTTGCAATAGACGCAAGATAGGATCAATCTCTTTGATGTGCAAAAAATGAACATAACGTAAGCAAAAGTAACCAATGAAGATTTTTATTGGCAATGTTATCGGTATCATTATTATAATAATGAAATAATGCGCTGCGTTGACCATCCAGATCAATGAAAATAAAAATTTGACCACAAGGAATGCGAAAGTGGCAAACTCGGCAATGTAATGTAAATGGAGAAGGCGTGTGGAGTGGAAGTGGAGCCACATCTTCGTTATTATTACTATTATTATAGGGCTTACTTGACTATTGTACGATTGTTGAAAAACACCTTTTTATCTTGAACTGGCCGATGCAGCGCTTAACACAATGTATAAAAGTGCTTTTATTTACCCTGTCTATGGTTATCTTCATTTCTACAGAGCAAAGTACATTATCACCCTTATATTGGCGGTCTGGCTACATTTAATAAAGCATGGTTATAGAAAAAGGTTTTCTGTGTACACATTTATTCGTCTCGTGTTATGTTCAGTGTTCAATGTGAGAAACGTTCGTTGGTGGTGGAAAAGAAAGGCCAAGACCAGCATCAGCATCAACTTGAGGAGAATCAGAAAGAAGGGAACGGTCCGTAGCCAGCCACAAAACCAGGCATGAGGGAAGCAAGAAGCAAGCCGAACAACCGAATGAATACGACCGGAGTTTGCTAGCAACTCTCAGAGTTTCTCTTTCATTTTATACTGAAACTCAACTCTAGTACTCAACATAGATAAAAAGTGCATAGGCACATAACATTATAAAATATAGGAAGGAAGGAAGAAACTCTCCACATTGTAAATGCTTTTATAAATATAATATCAGCTAATATGGGATTTTATACCTTTTCGTGATATAATATTCTCGACTACTTAATATCAGTCCGTGTAATGTGAGTTGGAGTGTGTGTGCATCATTTGCTGCGTGTAATGGAAATAGAAAGCTGTTATAAGTAAGCAAAGCATAGGAAAAGTTGCAGTGAGGAAAAGGGATTGTTGGAAAGGGATCAATCTTTCATGGTCTCTTTTTACCTATCTAAACTAAACTAAAAGGCAAGCCAGCAGAGCAAAGAGTTACACAACTACAACTTTTACACTGAGTGGGGAACTGGGGAGACATAGGATTTTCGCATGATGAGCAGAGTGCAGTGTTCGTTTCTTACTTACAATAAATACATTTTATAAATAAATAGGTAAGCTGAACAAGGAGAGTAACGTGCTACTAGTGAATACAAAGGTAATAAATATCAAATGGGCAGAGGAAGTAGTGGAAGAAGCCACTTTTTAGGAGATACGTCCGACTAGAGAGTTTTTGAACAGCAAAAAGCGAGAGTTTCCACGAGAGAAAAGAAGAGACTGCTCTTCACCAAAGTCAAAAAGGAATGAAGTGAAGAGCCGAGAAACTCGTGCATCCTTCCGTTTCCAGTTCTCTAGAATCTATTTAGAAGCCCTTTTTATAAATACGTTTGTATATCATCGCTCAGAGAGCTCTTGCTCCACACTCCACACATTTTTTATATCACTACAATATTATTTATTACTATTATTATTCGAGAAGAAAGAGCTCTCAGAGAATGGCGTAATATTAGATTGTAGCCTCCTCTGGAGAAGAACGGGTTTTGTTAGTTTAACTATTACAAGTAAAACGGGCACGTTATACACGAACCACTTTTCCAGACTGAATAACAGCTCATAGCTCACTCAGAACTGAGAATGCTCCATCTCCATGTTCCAAAGGACTTTTTCGTGCGTTTGTGTTTCTATTAGTGGAGGACTGTGTGTGGGAGCAACGTAACAACGCTAACATTTACGAGCCACGTTAACGCTGCCTTTTGCTCTCATTCTTGACTACTGTTCTCGTACTCTTACTGTTACCAAATATTAGATAGTGCTTGTTCTCCGCGCACACACACATTACATACACATCCGATTTTTTCTCTTTTGGTCTCATTTAATACGGACTTGAGACGATCTCTAAGCCTCTCTGTAACAGGCTTAAGACTTGTTTTATCTCTGCCTGCATTCAAGAGTAGATTTTTGTCAGCTTAGGTGAGTTTATTGTGTTTTATCTCCTTTCTCTCTCTTACTTACTGATTTTTTAAAAAAGTTGGCTAAGGCGATTAGCCCTAATAATATCATCAACAGCAAAGTCATCATGATCCTGAAAAACGAAACTTTCAAATGAATTATAATCAAATTATCACACACCTAATCAAATCAATAAGGGAATAATGAGGAGTCAAGCCTTTCCGTCATAAACAAATAAAAGCTAACCGATTTATCTTCAATTGTTCCACAATTCTGCTTGTACTAAACTGGAGTGTGAAAAAATGCGATTTCTTCAAGAGAGAAAGGTGAATTTTTAAAATTGACGATATCGATTTTGGTATTGATGTGGACAGTGAACCAGTGGACATTGATTAACAAGTCGTGTATGCAAGAAAGCATTGTTACTTCACAATGAAGTACAACTTTGTAAGAGTGTACAGAATAAAACTTTTATTTAGCTGAATTAAAAAGTGATCAAGTGAATTGGTGAAAAAAAGTTTCCAGTTTTTGTTCCAATGAAAATTGATGGACAATTTGGCTTAAAAATACAATTTGTTAATCCATCCGATATACGTTCCATAAATATTTACTGACTCATGAAGGATTACGACTTTACGACGTGGGGCAGTCTGAAATACTTTTTAAGGGGATCATAGTTGACTCTTGAAATTCGTAGATTTACCAAAACGTAATTTATAAATAATTGCAATTTGGGATTCAACACCGTTCTTCAGTGAAGTTCTAGATACATTAGAGGTAAGATACATGTACTTTATGCAATTACTTACAACAAAAACTTCTAAAAATCCATTGTATTATATTACACGAATGATACGGATCCATCTCAATCTCATGTTTCCTGGTTATTAAAAACCATTCCAGATTCTATCTGCTAATAAATCCCCTGATTCATTCTCTTACACTACCAAACCATCCAACACTAATCAAGCCAATCCGTTGAACTCTATGCCTTATCTGTACTAACACTAATGTACATTCTGAGTTCTGATTATGATCCAGTTAATCCATGCTAATCAGATGGATTCATCTTGATCTTATTGTAGCACATTAAACTACAATAATAAACATACAAACAATCCATTGTAATTGTAAATAACACTAACTCACGATAATATTGATAAGGAGGGAGTGTCAATAGTGAAATGTAAATATCATCTCACACAACACGTTTAAATAACACTGAAAATGGATTACCATCACTCTCCTCAACATTTTATTTCCATTATGAATAAAATGTAGCTGCTTGAACACAACACATCAAATGCATTATTATGGAGCAATAAGAAAGGAATAATCAAAATCAAATGTGTCTCTACAATGCGTAAACTTGAAGGGCACTTAATTTCTTCCCGATCACATCACACAAGTCAGTCAAATCAGTGATCCCGCACATCTCAGATTCTTATCACACTTTTTCCCTGAATAAGGCTAAAAAGCAGAGAAAAACTAATGTGTCATCGTCATCGTCATCCCTTACGAATCTGTATTGTTCCTAATTGAAATTTGAAGGGTTAAAATACATTCGATTTTGAAGTGTGCGTGCCACTCCACTTATCTTGTGGATGCTGATCTTGATTTGATTACTCATTTGATTCAATCATTTTGTACTTTTCTTGACTTGTCATTATTAGCCAACACCTTGTCTGTTGGAAATAAAAACGGCACACCTGCACCACTCGAGAAGTTGTGAGTGACTCAAAAATGAATTTTAATTGACATGACATGTTTAGAAACCAATATGATATGACATGATACACATTTTTAGAACGCAACGCTGCTTCTGATTAATCATGAAAAAAGTGAATGGAAAGATTGACGCGTGAGGGGAGAGGGGAAACAATGGTGGACAAATTGAGTGTCAAAGGGTCAAACATTCCCGTCGAGCTCCGTTACAATTTTTGTTCGAACATCTTATTGTGAATGACTACCTATGAAATGATTGAAGCTAGAAACAGAGTTGCGGTAGCTTTATGGAGCAATATGGTCAAATAAGAACATCTTATTACGCCTATTTTATTTGAAAAAAACTGATGTGTTAAAGAACGCCATGTCAATCATGCACAGAGAACACCTTTTTGACAAGAGGTGCAACGCAAACGCAACACAACCCGAGCAAAAGAAAGATTGAAGCGTCTGTCTACTTTGGGGGTTTCACTTACACACTCATAAAGTACATCTTTTTGTTAAAATGCACACCTCATCGTCATCGCATCCTTCATTCATCATTATCATTATCTCACATATCATTTTCAGTCTTGTATTCAGCTCCAATCTCTCCAAAAATACAAAGGCGAGCTCCCCAAGAATTTTTTTCTCTCTTGCTCTTGCTTCTGCATCAAATCATCAAATGAACAAGAAGAAACGTTTCAAAGAGTTTTTCAAAGTGTACAAAAGCGTTTTCCAAACATGTCAGGAAAATAATGGCAAGTAGGCATTTCCCAAACTCCTATTTGTAAGAGCATTGCAAAGATGAAAAAGCAGAATGTTACGCATATTTATTTATAAACACACACAAGAGGCTTGTAAGAGCGCCCGATTTTTTCCCTGTTCTCACTCAAGTGGTCAAAAATAGAAAGAGTGGAGATGAATTGCTCATATCATAGCATTGTTTATGTGATCACCATTGTTTGATTAGGATGATTATGATATGCATTAGAATTTTAGTTTTCTCCTTGTTTATTCCCAGCTCTGGGTTTCGTTTAAAAAAGTATTTCAGGTAGATGCATCATTGAGAAAGGCATTTTATTTGTTTAGGCATGTAAACACTCAAGGTATTTTATCTTTTATGACTCCGTTTCTTTCCATAAAACATTATGAATAAGGAAGCCAACAAACGGTTAAGTAACAAATCAATTTCAGTTTGATGGTTTCACCATCATTTCATCAATCAAACATTTTTATTTGGAATCGTCCGTTTGTTTTATTTTCTTGATACGGCAAATCGCACCGATGTTTGCTCGAAACGAAGAACCGGGTGAAGTTTTCTGGTTTCTTTCAACTGAGTCAGATGATGCCATACAGTAGGACCACATTTTTCGTGCCTCTCGTCCAAACCTGGTGATAATGACGATGATATGATGACTGATGATGATGATAATGATACAAGTGCATTCATGCGGAGTTACATATTTAGGAGATCGAGCATAAATAGCAAAGCAAAGGACAATGTAATGTAATGCTCAGTGAAGGAAATTATTGCTGAATCATCTAGTTTTTAGTGCTGTGCTCTATGCTCTTTCTTATCCCGATCGAATCGTCTTGGTTTTTTATTGAACAAAAGGAAGAAAGCAGAGATTGATACAATCTCACTATTCTTACTCTTTTTCGTCCTATTCATTTATAAGAGAACACAAAATGAGAAACTTGAGAGATCTCCCATTGAAAAGTCTTTGAGATGAATAAAAAGAGGAGGAAGAAAAACGACAGAAATGAACGCGCACAAACAATCAAAATGAGTTGTTACAATCTAATAAGAAGCATGATATTTGGAGAAATGAAATGATACGGTAAAAAAGTGGATGAGCATCGTACAAGCCCCATTGCCATGCCCAGACAAAAGAATGAAAGAAAGGAGGGGGAGCAGGGAGGCAGAGGCAGGTCTCTGCTCGCTTCTCGCAAGCTAATATAATATCCCATTCATTCCACTTCGTATCACATCACTTCACAGACATCGCTCTTCACTGTCTTCACATCATGATTACGATATGATAAAAATGTAAAAGTGGGCGCATTTACCTTCAAGTGCTGGATCATTACTATTTCTATTTTTATTATTCTAACGGGAGGAATGAATGCAGCCACTACTTCACTGTAAATGTGAGAAATGTGAAACTTGACGACGGTGGTCGCACACAGTGGTTATTTTTAGAGGTAGGCAGAGTCCCTCGTGACATTCTAATAAATACGATTCTGCCAGACATCGAGTCACCATGAGGTGATCGAAGGCATGCTTGAAATTTCAAAGAAAAAAATGGATGGATGACTTGGGGAAAAGAAAAGTTGGAAAATTTTAAAAGTGGCACCGAACGGTATAAATACCAAAAACGTGCATTCCTTTTACATATACAATGTTCAAGTGGCCCAAAGCGTTTTTTGTTTTCTGTGTGACAAAAAGTTTGAATTGAATCAATTGAACACCTGAGACCTAACAGAAGAATGTTCTTTCGGAAGCATCCAATAAATTGAAAATATAATGATAACAATAATGTGTAAGTACGATGACCACTGATTTGTGCGGACAAAAAGGCAATTCATCTTGTACATTTGTACATTATGTTTACAAGTAACATGCAGTTGGCAGTTAGATACAGTACTGTTAATTCAATTACATTTGCTGATGAAATGAAAAAATAAAAGCCGACTGAAGACTGACAGTGAAAGAGAATTTCTGTCAATTTTAACACATACTATTTCAAAAATGACTTTCAAACTCACCCTGCTCTGAGTAAGTAAGCAAAATTTAAATATGGAAATGTTACACAGTTATACTCGGTGCATTGTTGCAGGAATCTTAAAATATTTTTTTATAGAGCCAGTTGTATGTAGGGACGTTTGCAGCAGACAGTTGTGCACCACCATTACTATTTTTAATACAAGCATCCGTATGCAAATGTAAAGTCAGCATTTATTTTCCCTCTGTGTGATTTTACCTGTCGATGACGAACACAACGAAGGATAAAAGCAAAGCAATGAAGTGAAACATTCTTCTTTGGTCTTTTGAAACTGAAGCAAAAAGGCACCTGAGAGGTTTCTTAAGAATTCAGTACCAAAATTCTAGACAGGTAGGCGACATCGGCTTTTATTCTATTCTATTGTATGAGCATGAACTCTTCGATTATCACTTGGATTATTATTATTTTATAAAGGGTTCATTTTCCTCTGAAAAAAGCAAAACGTATTATTACCAATTTGTTGTTCATGTTCCGCTACGAAATAAAAATGCGGAAAATAATGACAAAAATGCATTCAAATACCCTGCTCGCACTGTGATAATTTAAATCCATTTTTACAATGCATCATTTTAAAAGGATTTTTTCTAAATATTTCTCGAAAATTTAGTTACTCTTTTAATTTAAGCCTTGAAAGAAGTGTCATCAGTTTTTGGTTACTCGCTTCAATTATTTACTACAGGAAAGGAAAAAATGACAAGGTTATTCATGCAATGGCTGAATCATTTTCAAAACAAAATCTAAAAGCAATGCAGAATATTTCACGGCAAATATTGTTCAGAGATTAGTAGCATTTTAACATTCTTTTCCGCTAGACTTATTACGCGTAAGTAAACACGCATGTTTAATTATATTTTCAGAAGTTTCCCTGTGCTGTGTAGTCCGTCCACTTTGGTTTTACTACCCCATAAAAATAAATAAAGCTTGTATTGTAATATGATATGATGAAGATGGAAAACAAAAAAGTTACAACTCTACTTATAATATGCTAATGATACACTTTTCTTGTTATTGTTGTTATTACAATTGATGCATTCTAGCACAACGTATACATTTTTTTTCTTCTAAAAGTGATATATATTTATGCACGCATAACAGATCGAGTTTGGCAGGTTGAGTGATATTTGTTGTTCAATGGATGAGCTCAAGGCGCTGAAAGCCACACTCTCTCGCTATAACGCAACACTTCATTTTATTCCAACAAGCAAAACAACCATTTTTATTCCACTCTACTTTAAATATTTCAATTCATATTACACAATGTGTACCCAATACACCATCATATTATCATGTACCAAATCAAATACCATTTTTCACTTCACATGAAACTTCCACATGGCTGAATTTACAGAAGAATGTCTTTTACAATTTGTTGTGTGAAGTAAACTAAACTAAGCCCAAGCCTGCCACATACTACATTAATGTGGAAAGAAAAGGAAAACCAAATACTCTGTAAGAGCCGAGCAGAATGTGGAGGAAAATAAGCAGAAAATAGGAGCAGAGCAGAATTGATTGTTGAGGAAGATAACTGTGCGCATAACGTACATTGTACAATTTTACATTACTTGCACTTGGAATGGAATATCCTTGTCCGTGACAGACAACCTCATTGAGAGAAGAGAATCACAACATGGAATATGCCCAATTTTGTCTCTCTGATGCAAATAAGCTTTTCTTGTTTCTGTGTTCTTCAACACTCGTGTCATCATTATCATTACCGTCATCATCCACATCGTCACGAGAAACCCTAACACATTAATTTGCTTCTCTGCTCAGTTATGGCAAAATGGTGAAGGTGATATGATGAATGACAAGCTGCTCGCTGGGTACCTGGGCGCGCTGGGCCCGAACCTTCAAAGTAAAGTAACCTTTTGAGGAATGCACTAGTTTAGTCTGTCCCATTGCGAGTCTTTTATTCTTTTTTTTTCTTCGGATACTTACCTTTAATGCGTTTTACATTTATCAAGATGCAAATGGTAGCCACGAAAATTCCATGTTATTTTACAAATGTGGTTGCTTTTGCTTCACAGGATTGTGGGCCATTCACTTTACTTTAGAGAGGTGAGGATGTCGCGTTCGTTGGATTACGTTGATTTCAGATTCCGATTTGACACGTTCTTGCTTCTCGCTTGGATGAATCAAATTAATGGAAAGAATTTTACTTTTGTTCAAAAGGATGTGTTGCGGACAACACTCGTGAACTACTAGTGTTGTGATTGAGGGAGTGATATCCATCACCGATAAACTTTATTCATGATGATCATTCAAGGAAAATCTGAAGAGTCTTCGTTTTCAAGTCGAGTGTTTTTGAGCGGCTTTCCAAAACCACGTTTCTGTCTCAGTCCCACTTACACCATTTGAATAAACCTTTCGTCCAATTACTTATAATGTTCATCTGCATGAGGCTATCTATTAAAAATGTCTCAAGTTTTCACAAAAGTGGCAATAAACATTATTTTATTTCAGACAAATTCTCATACAACCCTCTCACAAATTAGACCACAAAAATGAGGAAGTCTCCATTTCCATTTCCCTGTAATGGAACTTCATTTATTCTTTTCTATTCAGAGAGAGACCCGAAACAAAAAAGTGTAAAAAGGCAATCCCACCTCAGATTTCTCCCGCATTGAAGAAAAGATGCTCACTTTCAGAGATCTCAATAAAAGACAAATAAAAACGCAAACAATTGAATAAAAGGTGATGATTTCATTAAAAGAGGTTAGTTACTGAATTACTGAAAAGTGTAACAGTTACAAAAACGATTTCAATTGAAATGAAATGAATGCCTGGTCTGTTTTGTTGGAAAGTTTATTTTTCTTTCTCCATTTCATTTACGAAAAGAGGCATCGTTTACAGCGCACAAAAGAAGGAAAAGAGAGAAGTTCTCGAGGAGGGTTTCACCAACGATCGATGTTTTGTGGTTTACACAAATAAATCGCGCAGTAGTAACACAACACGAACTCGTCAAAAATTGTTAAGTGGTGTTTCTCTTCTCGTCTAATGATAACCTTCTCAACAAGAAGGCGTGCCGAACACCTCTCCTCTGTCATTATGATTTCGTGTTTCAACTCAAACTCAACCTTTTCCAGTAGAAAATAAAAACGTGATAATGAACTGCGGTAAAAATGATAGAGTTGTAACTGTAAGTTTTTGTAATACGATACTCACACAATACGCTACAAATTACAATCTCAAACCACTAGAGATGCTATTTTCCAGGTTCATTTATTTAATTGCTTTCATCCATCACATAAAATGTTTTATGCAAGGCACATTAATTTACCAATACAGATTCCATTTAAATCACATAATGCTAGAAAACAATTAAAATGCAACATTTGTCCCATTTAAAGATCTCTGCCGCAGGACAGCCTTCAGAATTGTAAACATCTTCTATTAGTGAAAATAACACGACATAATGACAAGACAGGAGAGATGCATCTACCCACTGTTTCCCCTCACTTTTGTAGCTGTGACAGCTTACAAGAGCAGCCTCCTTCAACTTCAACTTTTTTCTTTATATAAGGCAACACTGTAAGTAGAATTGTAATAGGAATAATAAAAAATGGTCCGCTCCAAGAAATTTGTTCCTTGCAATATCTCGCCTGCAGCTTTATTTTACTTGTCATCAGCCAGCAGCAGTGACATTTTCAGCTGTTTTCAAATCCAACCTTTTATTTTTATTACCTCCTCCCGCAAATCATCTTTATGATGGCGATGACGGTAAAAAAGAAACAGTCAAACATTGTGTGCGCCACATAACATAACACAAGATATTTACCATGAATGAAATGAATACTATCAAAACGACTGTTCTGTCACATCGAGAATCGAGAGATGAACATATTTGTACATGCGCAAACAATTCTCTTTATCAATAAAGAAAAAGAAGATTCATGTGCATACATCGCACTGCATTGCATTGTATTAATGCAAGAAAATAGGACAAAAATGATGAAATGAAAAGCCCAGCATGAAATTCTGCTCAAGCTCTTGGTGCCCACACAAAAAATATATGCGATTCTCATTCTATAAGAATAATAATGTGACTATGACATTTCACTCACTTCACTCCGGTTTAGTTAGAATAAATGGATGCAGAGGAGATTCAGAAATCCAAAATGAGAATGTGGCCATATGGATTCATTTCAGATGGGGAACGTGTGTCTTTATTTTATAGTTAAAGTTGATGACGATGACGAACGGACGATGCGATGCGATGATCGGGGGAGAGTCTCTCAATGGTCATGTTTTTTCGTACCTTTTATTTATTCGCTGTTGGCTGTGTTGGCTGAGGTGACAATGCAATGATATCAAAAGTGAATGACGGACGGATGGAAGTGAAGGCTCATGCAGGCAGGCTCAGAATATAATAAATATTCCTCTATTTCTCTCATACACAAATGGATGTAAAAACGTGATGATAAAAAGCGGATTAAAATTTTATTTGAAAAGTTTCAATTGAAAAGTTTGTAAAAAAAATTGGTTGGGTGTCATTCACAATCTTTACAGTGCACATTCGAATGCAGCACTTTCCAAAGTAGCCTAGCCTTAGCTTAATGGATGTTATTCCTTGCTTCCGCTGTGCGTGGAGATTCTCATTGTGAATGTTGATGTTAAGAATTATTTTTATTGTCCTCTTCTGTCTGCGTGAAATGAAAACGGAGAATAAAAAAGTACACAACGGGAATGGAAATTGAATGAAAATGTATTTATAGAAGGATACAGTGGTAACAAAGGGATGGATTTGTGCAACAATGCAATAATCATTCTTTTGCCTCCCAATCACTCAACTCTTTTAAAATGTGACATAGTCGGGCCTAAAAATCTATTAAAAATTCTTCCTTACTCCTAAACAAAACGAACAGTGCTATTACCATAAATAACAACCTAAAATTAATCCCGCTGCCAAAGAGAAAGCAGCAGAAGTGTGATTATACTTAACCATGATATTAAATATAATTGTATTACCCATATTAATTGAGTTGTGCTTTTTCTTTTTTACAGATTAACACTCAGATAAATTGACTACATCTGAAAACCCACTCAACTCAACGTACAAAGTGAACTTGAAAAAATAAAAATAAAATATCCACAGACAGTGCGAAAAGAATTTTGTCCATATCAGAGTCAGATCGGAAGAAAAAGGAAAGTCGCAGTTGAGTTGATTACCACCTGAAAAGTGCAAGTGACTGAGCTGCAAAACGGGATAAAAGGATTGGATTTGGGGATTGTTTGGATTTTTGAAAGTGGGGTTTCTCGTAAGCCGTCAAAATAGCTAACATCCTGGCTTTCTCGTCTTTTGGGAGTGGGGCGGGGGGACATGGGGGTGGGGGAGGTGTGCCCCCCTCCATGTCCTACCTGAAGCCATCGCCATATGCCATGAATGGCTTGGGGCTGGCCGTCTCTCCCATGGACATGCATCCCTCAATGGGCTATCCACCAGGTGAGTCGAGCAATGAAAAACATTTTCCAGACACATCCTCTGACAATATCTCACTGTCTAAAGCTAAAAAATAAATAAAGAAGGAAGAGGAAATGCGCTTCTGCAAATTGATGTAATGAAGCAGAAGATTTTCTTTCTTAATTCGCTCTTTACTGCGTCATTTTAGTTGACACAGGTTAAAGTAAAAAGTTTCATTCGTGTGAATTCTTAAGTAATGCTGAAAAACTACATTGAAACTATGTTGGCGTGAGATCTTGCTTATCTTTCCAGCCATCGGAGACTAATGTCTGAGAATCATGTCACGTCAAAAAATAAAGTTGTCTTCACTTTCGCTCCGTGTCATCTTTCACCTGTGTTAAAACATTAAAAGCCATGTTCAGTCAGCGTACCGAACTACCGACACGACAAAAAGGCAAAAAGAGCAAAACGATGTAATACTTCATTTGTACCTAATTTGCCTCCACTTTCTTTTATCTTTTTTGAACCACGCTTTACTCTCACATCAAATAAATAAAATATTGTCATTTGCTATATAACACAACCACTTCACTTTTGTTTTTGTCCCCACTTTATAAATAATCTGGATGGATTCACTTCACTCGTTCACTCCAATGACTTCACGTTCATGGGGCATGAAGTTGATTTGATGAACGTCAGTTCAGTACACACATTACATTACCTTACACATACTTACAATTTACAACTTTATTTTCGGCCAAATATTTTTTTTAAAACTCACCCCTTTAAAAGATAAAAATTTTTTATGAACAAGTCGTGTTTTTCTCGGTGACATTTGGAGACGGAGGAAAATAGAATATTTCATAAGAACCAAGATGAAAATGAAAGATTTCTCTGCTTCACTCAAATCTAAATAGCATCAAGCTGTAAGGTAACGTGTGACATTTTATTTTTTGCTCCCCTTTCGCCTCCTTAATCGATATCACTTGATAAATCAATGAGCGTGAAGCGAAGACAGGAGTGATGACATTTTTCACTGTAAATACATACGAGAATAGGACAAAAATGACATTGAAAATTATAGGCTCTACAGTAATAAATAAATATAAAAAGTAACTTTTTCTTTCTTTTCTTAAATTCCCATTGCCATATTGCGTGTATCCAGTCGAAATAAAATGAAATGTCTTAAAAAAATGCATCCATTCCAAACTTTTTCTCCTCCTTCTTAAACAGGCAGTACCAGTACCAAAAACCAGGTTTTTGTGCTCACCATTTGGAAGAATGGGAAAGATAAAAATTATAAAAAATTATTCTTTTGTCGAGGCAAATTCTTCAACTAGCTTAAGCTCCAGTCTCTAATCCTCTGACTTCCCCAGTTTCTTTCTTCGATGTGGTTTCGCTCCTCGTGTGCAATGCGAATGCTCCATGATGATATAGACTCTAGATAAAAAAGCGACAGAAGAGTACATTCCACTGCACCAGTTTTTTTTTGTCGCCCTATTTATATACCTAAAAAAGTAGAATAATAATAATAATGATGATGCTGCAGCAGCAAAGCCAAAACCTCAATAATCTTTCTTTACTCGGAGTGCAATAGTTATTGTTAGTATAGAGGAAAAGCAAGGCGACAAGACAAGGTATGGATGGATGTTAGGTTATGCATATAAAATGCAAGGTAATGTGATGTGAATCGATTTCGTCAATTTTTCAACGGATTAACCAACTTTTCAATTTACAATTTGAGAGACACCACTGATGATAAGATCGAATAATGGTGAACTTTGAGTGGAAGACGCTAAGCTGATTGATTGTAACGTAACGTAACCTACGATTTTTTCTGGTTGCTCAATGTTATTACTCTGCTTCGAAATAAGTTTCCTCCTAGTCGAGTTTACGAGTAGTGTAAAACGAAAAGGGGTGTACTGCTCAGTGACACAGAGGTGATTTTTCATGTAAAAACTAAAACTGTGTTTTCTTTCAAATAGGATCAAATCCCAGAAAACAACGGAGAGAGAGAACGACGTTCACTCGAGCTCAACTGGATGTGCTGGAGGCGTTGTTTGGCAAAACGAGATATCCAGGTAAGAATCTCGCCTTTCAAGAAGAGTCGAATGCATTTACATTCCTAGTGCGCTTTCTTCAGTTCAGATCCAAATTAAAATACTGAATTAAAACTGAATGGGGTTTACTTATTTAATTTACAGATATTTTCATGAGAGAGGAGGTCGCCCTCAAAATCAACTTGCCAGAGTCTCGTGTTCAAGTGAGTTTCAGCTATGCATTTCAATATCAATATTTAGATGCAATATTTTATTACATCATTATTAATGTGGCAATGGAGCACGCACACACTTAGTCGGCTTCACATTTGGACTCATTATTGACAAAAATGCAAAATGTGAGACATAAATAGGAAGCCTGTTTTGGAAACAACTTATGGGATTTCCTTTTTTGATGAAATGGAATTAACCCTTTATACATAATAATTCGCTTTAAATTTAGCCATTCTGCGTTCATTTTGTTTCTTACTACTCAAAAAGTGCGTGCATTTTTTTTGTATTTAATTCTTCATTTTATAAAGCAATGCACACTCGTTGAACCCTTGATAAAATTTCTTCTTTCTTTGACACTTATTACAATGAAAGTTGGTAAATTGGAAAGGACGGTTTTTGTCTCTTATTGGATCAAGTAATCTTCATTCATTAATTCACACAGGCGAGTGTTAAATGTGATAAAGTCATTAATCACGTTAAGGATCTATCAACTTTGTATACACTTCGTGCAATGATACTTTTGCTCCCTTTCTCGAACTCGAACTCCGATATCCGACGGCTAGGTTATGATGATGATCATATACATACATTTATATTTTATTAGTTGGTGGGGCGCGATCATCATTCATCTCGTCATCATCATCGTTATTATCATCATTAGCACCATTTCCGTATCCCTTTTTTGGCTTGTGTACACAGTACACACACGAACACCACACAAAATCGACAGACTTGGCCTGATGACATGAAGGCAGTGAAATACAAGAGGGAATCTCTCGGTCTCGCGAGTGTTTTTATGGTTTTGTGATTTTCCGCACCCTGCTGTCTTCTACTTTTTGCCTTCATTAACCCTACCAAACCCGGCCTGGGCACAGTCGTCTTTATATTGATATGTGCAACGGTTATGGTTAATAAAATGTTAGTATGTGTAGTGCAGTGGCAGAGCATCGATGTTTTCGGGCATATTTATTTTTTAATGCTTGATTAACAATATGATACTTTGTGGAGTCGCTTTTTACGCCTCTTTAGCTACTATGCCAGAGATGGTTACACTGACATTATGGTAGTGGGAATAATTTGATTTTCCTCGTTCAATAAGAATCTCTCTAAGTGCACATTTTCAAGTAATTTGGTTGGACACAAAATGCAACCAAGCCAAAAAGAAAGGCCTGCAATGAAATGATAAGGTCACCGCTTAAGTAAATAAAATGTGAATAACAAAAAGAGAGGAAATATAAATTGTACGGAAAATGTCATCTATCTCTTTTATTGTGGCACTGTAAAAGAGCAAGGCAGAGCTGAATTGAAGGTGCTTGTGTGCACATGTTCACAAATTTGTATGCTCGTTTTATTCGTATTTAACTTTCTATATTTGTTTATGCATTGTTTGCTTTCTTGCACTCTTGCACTGACTCGTACATTGTATGGGTTCAAGTCTGTAAATAGAGTTGCTGCACATTTTTTATTTGGGAAGAGGTGTGAAAACTCCCTCCCGGGCCATTTTCACTCACTTCCCCTGTAAGAATTTTTTAGCTTTAGCATGAGGTGAACTCGTGATGGAGTTCTTTAGCTTTTTGTGAAACTGACTTTATCTAGTTTTAGTTAGTTGACCTTGTTACATTGTAACAAGAAGAAGA